>PJEM01005288.1:0-133604 GCA_004023845.1 Helogale parvula
GGGGGGGGGGGGGGGGGGCATGTGAAACTTCAGGGCTTTGAAGGAAGGGCTAACTGCAATAAATAGGCCTGACCAAGGATGAAATGGAGGTAAAATTAGATAGTCACTGCATGTTGTCTAACCAGGCTGGCTAACCACCCAGCAGACATATTAGAGAGGTATTTGATAAGGGTTTGAGCTAGCCAGTCTTAAGAGAGTTACAACTCTGAGATCTGGTGATTCTGTGTTAGCAAATTATTATCAGATTGGCTCCTCCTTTGTCACTGTTTAAAAATCTTTTGGGGCGCCTGGGTGGCTCAGTCGGTTAAGCGTCTGACTTCAGCTCAGGTCATGATCTCACGGTTCGTGGGTACGAGCCCCGTGTTGGGTTCTGTGCTGACAGCTCAGAGCCTGGAGCCTGCTTCTGATTCTGTGTCTCCCTCTCTCTCTTCCCCTCCCCTACTCATGCTCTGTCTCTCTCAGGCTCTCAAAAATAAACAAACTTTAAAAAGTAAATTAAAAATATCTTAAACAGTGAATGGGCATAAAGGGAGGTTTGAGGGTGATGGAATGTACTAAGATTGGACTCTGGTGATGCTTGCACAGTTTTGTAAGTTTACCCAAAGTCATTGAACTGTACGCTTAAACTGGATGAATTTATGGTATGTATATTAAACCTCAATCAATGTGTTTCTTCAAAGTCTCCTAAGCCCATATACTGAAATGTTTTTAAAATAATGTATTTATTTTACATTATACATTAAACAGTTTAAAGTATATGCTAAGAGTCAGGATGTTTTGAAAAGACTTTAAGAGAGTTTAGGATTCAATAATAAATTAAATGTAATGCTTAGAAAATTATTTAGTATATATTAAAATCATGTAGGGGCACCCAGGTGGCTCAGTTGGTTAAGCGTTTGACTTCAGTTGAGGTCATGATCTCATGCCTCATGAGTTTGAGCCCGGCATTGGGCTCTGTGCTGACAGCTCAGATTCTGAGCTGTCTCAGATTCTGTCTCCCTCTCTCTCTCTCTGCCCCTCCCCTGCTCATACACACACACACACACTCTCTCTCTCTCTCAAAAATAAAGAAACATTAAAAAATGTTTTTTCATGATGTAAACTTGAAACAACATGAATCAGCCCTGGGACTAATAGCTTGTTCTTTTAGAAATTAGTTACTTTAAAGTTTATTTATTTATCTTGAGAGAGACCATGAGAGGAGCAGAGGGAGAGGGAGAGAAGGAGAATCTCAAGCACACTCTGCACTGTCAGCATGGAGCCCGATGCAGGGCTCCCCGCAACGAACCACCAGATTGTGACCTAAGCCCAAATCAAGAGTCAGACGCCCAACTGACTGAACCACCCAGGCCCCAGCAATTACTTAGTTTTAAATTAACATGCAGCAAAATTCACTCTGGGGGTATATCATTCTGTGGATTTCCACAAATGAATACAGTCATGGTAGCATCACTGTGATCAAAATATGAAACATTTCCATTGCTGCCGAGGCTCCCCCCACGCAGGTCAAGTACAGTCAACGCCTCTTCCCACCTGCAGACCTTGACAACCATTGACTTGTTCTCTGGCCCTACAGTTTGCCTTTGCAAGGACATTATATGATGTATAAATTTTGGAAAGATTTTCCAAGTTAACCATTATCTACTTTACTTTTTAAAGCTGAGATATAATAGACATCACATCATATTAGTGTCAGGTATACAACACAATGGCTTGGTATTTGGAGGTATTGTGAAATGATCATCTCAATAAGTCTGTAGCATGTATCACCTCACACAGTTATACACAGTTATATATGAATACATATACACACACACACACACACACATATATATATATATTTTCTTTTTCCCTCTCATGATGAACACTATTACGGTCCACTCTCTTAGCAACTTTGAAAAACACAATAAGCATTGCCACCTTGCTGTACGTTATATCCCCAAGACTTCTTTATTTGATTCCAGCGTTTGGACCTTTGACCCCCTTCACCCATTTTGCCCACCTTGTCTCTGGTAGCCACCGACCTGTTCTCTCTATCTACCAGCTTGTTTATTTTGTTTCGTTTTGTTTAGATTTCACATTTAAGTGAAATCAGGCAGTATTTGTCTTTCTCTGTCTCACTTATTTTATGGAGCATATGCCCTCAAGGTCCATTCACATTGTGGGATTTACAGTTTTGAATTATAAAAATAATGGCTACTTTGGGGTGGTGGGAATTTCCCTGCCGATAACGAGTCAGATAGAGAAGGGCCACGCAGTCACAGACAGGATGAGACTCGTCTGGGTTCAGCCACACGTATGGGCTCCCAGGCATTTAGAACCGGAAGGAACTTCTGGGCCATTTAACCAAAATCTTAATTATAGATGGGAAGAAACCAAGGTCCAGAGGGGAAGAGTAGGTCTAAGTTTGTGTAGCCACCTGTTCTGTGGACCTAGGACTCGGTTTCTTACGAGTCAGCTTCAGCGTGCTTGTGGCTCCTCCATATCGTGCCTACTACTGTTGGCTTGGCTGGACCGTCAGTTCTAGCACGGATCCTGCCTCTCTGCCACATCCCTGATCGCTGATGATCAAAGGAATGCTGTTATATATCACTGATGCCAGCAGAAAGGATGGCTTTGGATAATCATCTCATTAAGTTCACTTCTGACTCTGCATCACGAAACTGTAACGCACTTGCTAACATTTATCTGATGGCTGTTCCTTCTGCTATTAGGGAAAGTACCCAGGAGAACGCACAATCCAGAATCAAGTCATTTTAAATGGTGAGAACGGGAAGGGCTCTTAGAAATCATTGGAGGCGGCTCTGAGTCATCTCCAGAGTCCCCGTCTGGGGCATCTCAGTAGAGCGATAAGAGGGTAAGGTCTACCGTTATCATTTTTCTTGAAGGGCTTTCTTTAACATTTCTTACAGCGCCAACCTGCTCAGCTTTTGCGTGTCTGATAAACTCTTCATGTCAGCTTTGCTTCTGAAGGCTATTTTCACCAGGTGTAGAATTCTAGGTTGACAGTTTTTGTCCCTCACTCTCAAGATAGTGCTGCGCTGTCCACAGTCTGGCACTGTCTCTACTGAGAAGCCAGCTGTCATGTTATCTTTATTCCTCTGTATACAATGGGTCTTTTATCTCTGGCTACTTAAAAAAAAGTTTATTTATTTTGAGACAGACAGAGAGAGAGAGAGAGAGAGAGAGAGAGAGAGAGAGAGAGAGAGCACAAGCTGGGGAGGGGTACAGAAAGCAGGAGAGAGAATCCCAAGCAGGCTCTGACTTGGGGCTCAAACTCACGAACTGTGAGATCATGACCTGAGCCAAAATCAAGAGTCATATGCTTAACCGACTGAACCACCAGGGACCCTCTCTGGCTGCCTTTAAGCTCATCTCTTTATCACTGGTTTTAAGCAACTAGATTATGATGGACCTTGGCATAATTTTCTTAAGTTTCTTGTGGCTGGGATTTATGGAGCTTCTTGGATCTATCTTTTATAATTTCATTAAACTTGGAAAAATTGACCCTTATTTTTTCAAACTTTTCCCCCTCCCTTCCCTTTGTCTGGACACCAGTTACATATATATTGGTCCATGTGAACTTGCCTTAAAAGTAAGAGATTTCTAGTTATTTTTTTTCTCAATTTTTCCTAATGTGTCATTTTGGATAGTTTTTAGTGCTGTGTCTTCCAGTTCATGTCTTTTTTTTTAATGGAGCATTTAATCAGTTCTTAATTCTACCACGTGTATTTTTTGATAGCAGACATAGTCTTTTTTATCTCTAGAAGTTCAGTTTGGGCTGTTTTATACTTTCCATGGATCTCATTACTATACTCATGTTTTCTTCTGGCTTCTTGGACATATAGAATGTGTTTACAATCACTGGTTAAGTAGGCTCTCTGCCGAATGTGGGGCCTGAACTCACAACCCAGGGATCAAGAGTTAGACGTTCTACTGACTAAGCCAGCCAGCTGCCCCCCATCACTGTTTAAATGTCCTTTTCTACCAGTTTTGCCATCTGTATCATTTTTAAATTATTTAATTTGCTTTTGTCTTCATTATGGGTCGTATTTTCCACCCTATTTGCATTATCTGGTAATTTTTTATTAGGTTCCAGATACTGTGAATTTTAGGCTATTGGAATTCTTTGAATTCTTTTAAATAATTTTGAGTTGTGTGTTAATTTACTTGGGGGTTGCTTGATATTTTGCGACACCCTTTCACGTTTTGTTAGGTGAGATGAGAGTCTTTCCTCTTGATTCCTTTATATGTATCCAGGTCTCCATCTGGAATCTTTGTGTTCAGCCTTAAGAATGCCTTTTTAACATTTTTATTTATTTATTTTATTTGAGGGGGGGGAGAGAGAGAGAGAGAGAGAGAAAGAGAGAGAATGAGCAGGGGAGAGAGGAAGAGGGAGAGAGAGAGAGAGAGAGAGAGAATCTCAAGCAGGCTCCATGCGCAGATCTCAACATGGGGCTCAATCCCATGACCCTGGGATCATGACCTGATCCGAAGTGAAAAGTTGGACACTCAACTGATGAAGCCACACAGGCACCCCAAGAACTTTTAAAACTATTTCTTGTTGTTGGGGCACCTGGATGGCTCACTCGGTTAAGCATCTGACTTTGGCTGAGTTCATGATTATGGTTCATGAGATCAAGCCCTGCATCAGGCTCTGTGCAGACAGCCCAGAGCCTGGAGCCTGGTTCAGATTCTGTGTCTGCCCCTCTCTGCCCCTCCCCTGCTCACGCTTTGTCTCTCTTTCTGTCTCTCAAAAATAAACATTAAAAATTTTTTAAAATATATTTCTTGTTGTTTAGTTCTTCTGGCCATGAGTTCTTCTTAACCTTTTATTCTTCTTAAAAAGTATTTTGCTTTCTTTTCTGAAAGATATGGTTTTCCGGATAGAAATCTAGATTTAGTGGTTTTGTTTGGTTTTGGGACACTTTAAAGAGGTTGTTTGCAGGCTTGCACTTAATTTTTTTTTTTTTACTGGAAGACGACAGTAATTCTTATTTTTCTTTTCTTGTTTGTAATGTTCCCTTTCCTTTGTCTATGTTTTGTATTTTCTCTTTATCACTGGCCTCTGACAATTTGGTTATGAAATTACTTGGTTGGTTTTTCTGTTTATCTTGCTTGTGGTTCACTGAGCTTCTTGGATTCCGTGAGTTTGTAGTTGTATCAAATGTGGAGTATTTTAGGTCATGTTCCTTGAAATACTGTTTCTCAGTCATCCCCTTCTCTGGTCTCTGATTACATTCATGCAGTGCTGCTGAACAGCACCACACTTCCCTGAGGCGCTTTCTTCTCCCTCCCCCTCTCTTTTTTTTAAAAGAGTATTTTCTCTCTCTTCTTCTGTTTGCATGGTTTCGACTACGAGGCCGTCAAGTTTGCCCATCATTTCATTTACACCTGTAAGGCCCAGCTAGTGAATGGTCATATCATATATTGTATTTTTCAACTCTATAGCTTTCATCTGGTTCTTTGCTGTATCGTCCATTTATTTCCACATAAACACAATGAGGAGGGAAGTGGGGGATCTAGAAAAGAACCAAAGGCAACTTCGGTTAAAATTTTTTTTTGAGGTAGCCATGGAAGTACACCACTCAGTTCTTCTGTCTAGGAAGCCTGATTGATGGCTGACTCCAGCAGCGTGCTCTGAATACCCTATTGTGTTGGTCCTAAAGGCCCTCGTTTCCTGGGCTGACGGCCCCAGTCAGTGACTGAACGTGGTGTGAATGCTAATGAAGGTGCAGATTCCCGTGATGGCTGAATCTGGCTTGAGGAAGCTGGAGAACTCAGTCCCGATGGAACTTTCACAGAACTCTACAGCAGTCTGAGACTCTACCAATCCAGGCCTTCTTCCTGTCCTCCCTCTTTCCCAGGGATCAGATCTGCATCATGGTCTGAAGACTCCATGTCTCAGGCTTAGTCTCTTTTTTTCCCCTCCGAGGCACGTTTCCTCTAGTAAATCTTTGGCACCTTGTTTCTTGAAGCATCTGAACTAATACATTTATTATTAGTAGTATTATATTTTGTTTTTATTTGCAGTTGGTATAGAATTTCAATTAAATAAAAAGTTCCATATTTAAAATTGTTTGGGAACTGGTGGTCTGTTTTGCGCCATTTATAGTTGAAGGACAGAAGCTCGGAGGTTCCTTCTGAACACTGAGGTTGCAAACCTAAACCAATCTGTATTATGGCCTTTGTCAAAGTCATAGGGCTCGTTCTTTTGTGACCAGGTCTTTCGTGACCTGGGGCCCTGGACAATGAATCAGAAGCCCGGATAAGACTACTAACTCCTTTTTTGTCCTGAATAAGCTACTCAACTTCTCTTAAGTTTATTCAAGGGGTTAGGGTACCTCATCTGTATGGCCTCTTTAACTCTAAAATGTAGTTTTGTAGATGAGAAAACTTAAGTAATTTACCTGACCCATCATGCAAAACCTTGTTATGGAATATCTGGATTGGATTTTTTTCCTCAGAGCCAACAAGACTCTGTGTGTGTGTGTGTGTGTGTGTGTGTGTTTTGAACTGTATTTAGGAAAATACCTTGATAAACCACTTAGGGTAAAAGATGCGATCTGAGGACATGGATTACAGGACCGAATGAAATAAAATGAAAAAAGCGGTCGAACTGTTTGGCATACAAAAGGGAAGGAATTTACTTTTGGTTTTAGGAGGCAACAGAAATGAGAAGGCAGAAGGGGAAGAGCAAGGAAGAGTGGAGTGATAAGTGCCCCAAACCGGGGACCTGCGTGGCGAGCACATTTCTGGGGTCAGAGTAGGGAAAGGGCTTTGGAAAGCCCGGGACAACCCAACGTTTAACTGGAAGGTTTTTGCTGTATTCATAGGCTTCTTATGTTTGAAAGCGACACAAATCCAATTCAAAGCTTAAATTAAAAAAGGGGTCTTAGTGGGTCACAAAGTTTGGAAAGATACTAGGTGAGTTTGTAACAACTAAGGAGCAATGGCAGAAACCCGTGCTGCAGGGACTGAGGCAGAATCTCGGGTTGACAGTGCCTGATCTCTCTCTCTCTCTCTTTCTCCTTCTCCCCTTCCTTCTTTTCCAGCCTTGCTCATCTCTTTGACTGTCTTCCTCTTTGACTTCATTCCTTCCTACTGCAGACTGGACTTGGCCACGTGGCAAGAAGCTTGGTTGCTGCCAGACCAGGTCAGCAACCAAAAAGAGAGAGGTTTTGAGGTGAAGGGGTCCAGGCTGCCTGTAACAATTCCAGGGATAGGTAATTAGCCTTGCTTGGATTCTATGTCCATTCCTTGCACTAGTCACCAGCGCCGGTGGGATAGGGCGCTATCATCCAACACAGGTCATGTAACTACATTTTTGCCTGGGGTAGAAGGGTCTATTACCAAAAGAATGGGATAAAAAGGCTTTCAGGGAAGATAAAAATAACACCTGACTCTGTGTTGCTTTGGTGTAAACCAACTTTCTTCCAAATACCTTTTTTTTTAAAGGTTTCATTTATTTACTTATTTAATGTGTATTTATTTTTGAGAGAGAGAGACAGAGCACAAGTGGGGAGGGTCAGAGAGAGGGGGACAGAGGATCTGAAGCAGGTTCTAGACTCTGAGCTTGATGTGGGGCTTAAATTCATGAGCTGTGAGACTGTGACTTGAACTGAAGTCGGGTGCTTAACGGACTGAGCCAACCAGGCACCCAAAAGATTTATTTATATTTTAAAAAATTTTAACATTATTATTTATTATTGAGACACAGAGAGAGACAGAGCATGAGCATGGGAGGGGCAGAGAGAGGGGGAGACACAGAATCCCAAACAGGCCCTAGGCTCTGAGCTGTCAGCACAGAGCCCGACGCAGGGCTCGAACTCACGAACCTCGAGATTTTGACCTGAGCCGAAGTCGGATGCTTAACCTACTGTCCCACCCACCAACTGCAGATGGTCAGTCCTGTGCTCTGTGGCCTGAGGCTCATCTATCTTCAGCCTCCCTTCACAGTCCTTACAAACCCCAAACTCTAGAGGACACGTGTCACTCTAAATGATTTGCCAGGTATGGTACTACAGGAGACCATCCAGCTGGCTTGAGGGGAGGGGGCACTGTCTGCCCCATGCTGAGGACAGCACAGGCTCCCTGTAGAGCTCCCTCTTTTCTTTCTCTTCAGTATCAGCTCCTGATAGGAGTGAGGTACTCAGGGCCACAAGCCAGCTTTTGCTCATCATCTTTGTAGATTCCTGAAAAAATGGGCCAGCTTTGTAATCTGCGGAGAGTTTAGCGTCTATTTTTTTATTTATGGTTTTTGGAGACTTGGCCCAAATTAAAAAATAAAGAATTCCATCTTAAGCTTCTTTCACACATACATGATCCCGTGGAAATATTTAGGAACACTGGTCCCATTTTACATATGGGGACACAGCGTTAGTGAGGTTATGTGACTTGTTCAAGGCCATACAGATAGGAAGTGATGGGGATAGAATCTGAACCCAGATTTTCCTGAGTCCAAAGTCTGTGCTCTTTCCACTTTAAAATTGTTAATTGATTACCAGGGAGGCCTCAAGTCCTGCCCTCAATGCTCTGAATTGGGGGTGAGGGAGGACCTTGACCAAGTGTCGGTGAGTTTGACTCATCACGGTGTTCTTAGCCCACTCACCTCTGGGTCTCTGTTTTCCTTTACGGGAGCTGTGGAACATCCTAGTAATATATTATGTATATTTTTTACTGCTTCCCAACAGAACTGTGTTGGTGAAAATGCCTGGGGTGGCTGGGTAGGAAAAGAATCGACGAAACTAAAATATTTTGAACGTCCACACTCTGTTCCAGTCGTTCTGTGATCGGTCCTTTATGTACACTGTTTAACCATTTAGCAGGGGGCACAGCACAGTCAGCCACCAATCAGGATGACGCTGGCCGTTGACAGCCTGAATGTGGGGACCTTGAGGACACAGGCTTTGCAGGCCACACGGGTCACAGAGCCAGCGAGGGGGCCTGGCCCACCCCCAGGGTGGTCCCCACAACAAAGCTACTGCAGAGAGCACTGCAAAGAAAGTAGCCACACAGCAGTGAGAACTATTATTATTCTCGGATGTAGGTACTCTGATGTTATTTTGGAAAAAGGTAAACAGGGCTGTAAGTTTCATTTTTACATTTCCTCTTTCAAAGGAACAGTGTTTTGCCCCTTCGTCTTATCTGTCTGTGTCTTTCTCATGCCTCCCGTGGATTAGCAGTAGTTCTGTGAGGAGTCTCAAAATCGCATGCTCGGACTCCTTTTTTCTCTCCCTGTGGTAGAACCCCCGGTGGAGGTGCATCTGAAATACTGAGAGCAGCATCCAACACAAAGAAAGGAGGCAGTGGGGGGAGGGGCAGAGGTCAGAAAGGGAGAGACATGGAAAGGAAGAGAGGAAGACAGAGAGAAGGAAGGAAGAAAGGAGAGAGAGCGAGATGGGGACAGAGAGAGAAGGCTTTCAGGCTGGGGCCAAGTCTGGAGCCCGTATCTTCGTGTTCAATCAGAGAGGCTCACGGGCCCCCGGAAAGTTTGCAAATTTAAAAGTCATTTCTTTTCCCCCAGTAGCTTTGAACATCAAAGTGCCTCAGAGTCCCCAGCTCTTTGCCAATCACCAGGACTGTGGTAACCATGACCCGGGAGGGGAGGTGGCGGTGGTCAAGCCTCAACGGTTACTTGCGGAAAAACCAAGGACAAACAGGAAGAATTAAAACAGGAAATGACTCATAAACCATAGAAGGGCGCGTCCCCCTCCCTCTCACTTATTCCCCTCACAGAGAGATGTGTTTCCATTCGCTTTGTGTTTAGGATTTTTCCCTCAACAACAACACAGCCCCCTCCTGACTCCCTCCTGCGCGGGAGATTCAGTTTTTCCAAAGTCACGACACGCTTCCCTGCGGTCTTCTCTCATTAATGTCTCAAAAGCTGTCTTGATACCGAATACTTGTGTTCTGTATTTGCTTTGAAGAAACCGGATTCATCAAAGATTCGTAAATGCACTGTGTAGACAAACCACAGCAGCAGGTGCAAGTTTTATGGACGGTAACATTCTTCTGAGGAGTGGAAGGCTCTCGGGCTCAGAAGAGCTCCTCAGGAGGCCTCTTTTGTTCAGCTCTGGGCCCCGGTGGCTGCTCTGAAAAGGGAACTTGGGTCATGAGGGGTTTAAATTGGGCCGCTGATGAAGCAACAGGTGTGTTTCAATTTTCCCAGGGAGCAGCGGGGCGGGGGGAGGGGGCAGGGGAGGAGTGTGCCGCTATGTTTAACAACTACCTCTCCAACACCAACCCCCCCCACCCCCCCTACGACCCTGCTTTGCAGCCCTGGCCCCGTGGTAGCCTTTGCCTAGACACATGCACCTCTATAGCCATTTCCACTCCACGAGGACCAGAGACGTAGATCACCGCAGAGACATACAATAGTCCCGGGCAGTAAAATAATTAGGAAGTGATGCCTTTTGAGTACTTATGACCTTTTCAAAAATTAATGTATATAAATGCAAGCATATATCATTGGGTTGTTAATAGTGGCTGTGTTTAACAACAGGTTTGCACAATTCCTGAAATTTTGTCGGTTGACTTGTGTGAACGTGTAGGAGCAGCTTCCGGCTTGTGGGCCCAGGGACTTTGAGCGGAGGGGGGAGAGACCGAGTCAGGGCTCCCAAGGACGGCATGCGCCGGAGCCTAAGGAGAATGTCACCAGTGAGGAAGTCTGTGCAGAAGACCGAAGGATTCTGAAGGCAGTGATTTGAAAGGATTCAGTGTTTAATTAATTAATTTTAAAAATATAATTTATTGTCAAGCTGGTTAGCATACAGTATAGTGTGCTCTTGGTTTTGGGGTAGATTCCCCTGATTCATGGAGTACATACAACCCCCCGTGCTCATCCCAGCAAGTGCCCTCCTCAGTGCCCATCGCCCATTTTCCTCTCCCTTCCATCAACCCTCAATTTGGTCTCTGTATTTAAGAGTCTCCTCTGGTTTGCCTCCCTCCTTCTCTGTTTGTAACTATTTTTTCCCCTTCCCTTCCCCCATGGTCTTCTGTTAAGTTTCTCAGATTCCACCTATGAGTGAAAATACGGTATCTGTCTTTCTCTGACTGACTAATTTCACTCAGCATAACACCCTCCAGTTCCATCCATGTTCCACGTTGTTGCAAATGGCAGGATTTCGTTCTTTCTCATTACCAAGTAGTATCCCACTGGATATATACACCACATCTTCTTTATGACTCATCAGTTGATGGACAATTGGGTTCTTTCTGTAATTTGGCTAATGTTGATAGCAGTGCTATGAACACTGGGGGACATGTGCCCCTATGCATCAGCACTCCTGTATCCTTTGGGTAAATCCCTAGCAGTGCTATTGCTGGGTTGTACTGCTATTTTTAATTTTTTGAGGAACCTCCACCCTGTTTTCCAGAGCAGATGCACACACCGATTTGCATTCCCACCAACAGTGCAAGAGGGTTCCCATTTCTCCATATCCTCGCCAACATCTGTAGTTTCCTGAGTTTTATTTTAGCCACTCTGGTGTGAGGTGGTATCTCAATGTGGTTTCGATTTGTATTTCCCTGATGAGGAGTGATGTTGAGCATCTTTTCATGTGTCTGTTGGCCACTTGGATGCTTTCTTGGGGAAAGTGTCTATTCACGTCTTCTGCTCATCTCTTGACTGGATTCTTTGCTTTTTGGGTGTTGAGTTTGGTGAGTTCTTTATAGATTTTGGATACTAGCCCTTTGCAAATATCTTCTTCCATTCTGTTGGTTGCCTTTTAGTTTTGTTGATTTGTTCTCTTTGCTGTGCAGAAGCTTTTATCTTAATGAGGTCCCAGTAGTTCATTTTTCTTTTATTTCCCTTGCCTTTGGAAACATGTCTAATAAAAAGTTGCTGTAGCTGAGGTCAAAGAGGTTGTTGCCTGTTTTCTCCTCTAGGGTTTTGATGGTTTCCTGTCTCACAGTTAGGTCTTTCAACCATTTTGAACTTATCTTGTGTGTGGTGTAAGAAGGAGGTCCAAGTTCATTTCTCTGCATGTTGCTGTCCAGTTCTCCCAGCACCATCTGTTAAAGAGGCTGTCTTTTTTCCATTGGATGCTCTTTCCTGCTTTGTTAAAGATCAGTTGACCATGCATCTGTGGGTCCAATCCTGGGTTCTTTAGTCTATCCCATTGATCTATGCGTCTGTTTCTGTGCCAATATCATATTGTCCTGATGGTTATAGCTTTGTAGGATAAGCTAAAATTGGAAGACTCAATTTTAATTTGTTTCTTACTCTGTGCTGTTCTGTGGACCCTGGCTCTTTCCCTCAAATATTTGTTTTTTTTTTTTTTTTAATGTTTCTTTATTTTGAGAGAGAGAGAGAGAGAGAGAGAGAGAGAGAGAAAGAGAGAGAACTAGTGGGGGAGGGACAGAGAGACAGGGAGAGAGAGACTCCTAAGCAGGCTCTGTGCTGTCATTGCAGAGCCGGATGCAGGGCTCAGTCTCATACACTGTGAGATCATGACCTAAGCTGAAACCAAGAGTCAGGCTGCTTAAACCACTGAGCCACCAGGTGCCCCAAATCTTTAAGTGTTCTTGAAAATGATTAAAGATGACCATTTAGATGACATAAAAAAAAAAACGATGAAAGGGGCTGTCTCCATTTGGAGCCTTGCAAAATGGGTTGGGAGGCAGGATGCTTTTATAGGATAAAGAATGGGGAGCCAGAACGCTGGTGTAGAGCCCAGGGTTGGCTTGGGGATGGGGCTTGGCTGACTGGACATCCTGTGGAGCATTTCCGGGGACGTGAGCATTGTCCCCTTCAGCTGGCTGACGTGGTGCCAGGGGCAGGGCGGCCGCCTTGGGCCTTGACAGTTATGCCAACACATGAGGGAGTGATAGTCACACAGACTTATATTGGGTGGAACTTTGAGGGTCAGGGGCCATGCTGGTGATAAAGTAGCACAGAGAAGGACACAGCTGTCGAAGGAGAGATGACAGTAGGGGTGGGGACTCCGAAGCAGTAGTAGTTTGGAGTCATAGGCTACCTGATGAGTACAGGGGCCCCTTCCTGCCCATCAGGGGTTCCCTGCCTCACAGCCCTCCTCACAAAGAGGGATTGGCTGCAGGGGGAGGAGGGGCTTGTCTTACTCCGATGGTAAAGAAGAGGGTGACCCTAGAAGGCTCTAGGACTTAGAAACATTTGATTAAGACGTTTAAGAAATACTTTATTGTAAAAATAGTCTAAATGAATCAAAATGACACAAAGAGATAATAAAGCTTGATGATTTTCTTTGGAGACTGAATAAGTGAAAAGCTGTTCCAATTTAGAGAGGCCACCATGTGATCCTCATTTTTCTCTGGACAACAGGGATGCACAGCAATGTGTATTAATGAAGCTGGTGTGTGTGGCGGGACCCACAGACTGAGCGCCCCCCGCCCCCTGCTTTCCCGGTGGCTTGGCCCACATCACAAATCTAAACCCAAGTCAGCCTGCACCTTTGGGAGACACCTGTCAAGGAAAGCTCCTACACACCAGTCAGGATCCTCCAATTCAGCTGTGGCTAGCTTACCTTTCTCTAGAAAAGAGGGCCATTAGCCTTACGGGGAAATCTCAGACCTCCTAGCCAACCATGCCCTTTTCCACATGCCTCTTCTGACACTCCATAAAACTCGCTCTTGTCCCTCGGAAAGAGTCTCCACTGCTTGCAGGTCAGTGTGCTCCCCCGTCTGTGGGCGCTTGCCCTTGAATAAAGGACATCACACCATTTTCAGTTTTAGTTTGGTCATGTGACAGTACTAAAAGCAAGTTCCCAAAGTTATGCCCGCAAAAAGTATGATGGAGGTTTCTCCAGCTTACCAGGAACTTTTGACAATTGATTACCAGGCCAGGAGAAACTGGACGCAGAGAAGAGCTAACCCATCAGAATGGCGGCCACCATGCCTTTGTTCCAAAGCCCAGGGTGAAGGTCAAGTGCGGGAGCCCACCAACTCCTAATCCATATGGAACTGATGGTAACTGTACTTCTCAGACCACAGCAAAAAGCAAACAACAGATTAGGAGGCACTGGTACATAAGAGACATGCTCTATGACAAAATAAATAATTACTGTTCCCTTCAGAAGTTAGGAGATTATAAGAGAACCAAAGAGACTATTGTAATTAGTAGCTATAATGACAAACACAAATAATCGAGAAATGGTGAAAGAATAGTTACTATCACCTTTTTAAGAGGAAAGGTGCTAATTAAATATTCAAGACATATTTCCATAAAAATGTTTAAAACAAAAAGAAGTTACTTAATGATGTAAACCTTAGTTATCTGGAAAAAATGAATTGATGCAAATCACTTTGTTCCTTAAATTAGGGTTTACTGTCTAATTTTTAATTTAAAATAAAAACACCCCATCTGTAACCACTCCCCTCATTTGTCAGCGTTGTACGTTTGAAAATAACAGAAGTTTAAATTATGCCTCTGGCTACTCTTTTTCACTGAATAGTTGGCTTTCATCTAATTCTCAACTTATTTACAACTAAACTCATAAGTTCTCCTGTGAAATTGCAAAAAATATATACGTTTGTTTGTCTCTGCCCTCAGTTCCTGACCCAGAGCTCCTAAACCCCCTTATGGTTTCCTAAGTGGGAAGACCACTGGGAACACCTTTTGTTGTAATATTTGGTCTTTGTTTTTTTCTTTGTTTTTTTTTTCAATTTTTTTCTTTTTTTCTTTTCTAATGTTTTATTTATTTTTGAGAAAGAGAAAGAGAGACAGTGTGGGCAGGGGAGGGGCAGAGTGAGAGAGGGAGACACAGAATTGGAAGCAGGCTCCAGGCTCTGAGCTCGCTGTCAGCACAGAGCCCGACGTGGGGCTCGAACCCACGAACCGTAAGATCATGACCTGAGCCGAAGCCGGACGCTCAACCGACTGAGCCACCCAGGCACCCAATATTTGGTCTTTGATCTCAGTTCTTGACACAGAACTCCTAAGTCTCAGAATTTCCTGGGTGACAGGGGTGACTTTTGTCCTAATTACTCCGGGTGGGCTTCTGGATGGCTTCTGGATGGCTTCTGAATGGAGACTGGTCACCAGAAAGACCAAGCCTTGATTAGAAATTTGCAGTTTTCAGACCCACCGCCATCTTCCAAGAGTGGGCTAGGGGCTGGAGAGTTAATGACCTATCATTCCTATCTAATGAAGTTTCCAGAAAAACCTCCAAAGTATGGGACTTGGAGAGCTCTCATGCTGCTGAACACACGGAGTATCAGGAAGATGGCACAGCAGGTGAGGGCATGGAAGCCCCACGCCTTTTCCACCATCTCTCCTCGCCCACATGTAGCTCCCCTGTCTGGAAGTTTGTTGGGGCCCAGTAGGCAAAAATAACCCTCAAACAATATTTGGCCTCCTGGGCCGCACATGTGGCTTCTGTTCATCCTGATTTTCTTATTGCTTTGCTTTCTAGCTCTTTGTTTGGTGTAGGGAGTTAACCCAAACCTCTGCCATAAAATTTGCATATTAAAGGATAAGCGTCCTGCCCATACATAACTGATGAAGGGCCTTAAGGAATGTAAACCTCTCCTCATGGAATTCTTCAGGCTCATCTTCTGCTTGTAGCCAGACTATTCTTGGGGAATCCCTCCCTTGTAATGACTTGATTGTGTCCTTTTATTTCCTACTGTCCTGATAAAAATGACCTTTTCCGGAGCATGTCTTTACTACAAAAATCTTGAACTATGTAACCATTAAAGAAATGATGTAATCACCCATGGTATATAAGACCCTGGCTATCTTAATAAAGTGTGGCTTTACCAACCACCATCCACGTGGTCTGTCTCGTCTGTCTTGTCTGTCTTGTTTGTCGTTGTCTGTCTCCTTTCTTATAGATGTATCGCCGACACCAACCCCCTACTCGGGACCTTTCGACTGTGGTGCGTGGGTTGGTCCCCTGCAGAAGTTCATCTGTATTCTTATAATATATAATGTATTTTTATAATAAACCAGTAAATGCAAGTTTCTCTGAGTTCTGGAGCCATTTTAGCAAATTATTAAACTCGGTGAAGGGGGCATGGGCACCTTAGTTGATAGCAATTGGTCAGAAGTATAGGTGACAACCTGGGGCTTTCAGTTGGCATCTGCAGCTGGGGTGGGGACAGTTCTGTGGGACAGAGGTCTGCCCTGTGCGATGTGACACAAACTCCAAGGAGTGCCAGGACTGAGCTGAGTTGTGGGACTCCCAGCTGGTGTACCAGAATTGCTTGGTGTGTGGAAAACAGCCCCACAAAACTGCTGTCAAGGGGGGGTGGAGCGTGGGAGTGGAGAGCGCCGAGGAGAAACACAGTCTCTCAAGCCGACGTCTCCAACCTGTCAAGTGTCTACTTCAGAGTCCCGATCCCCAGGCCTCAGATGAAGCCTTGGATTCCTCTCTGAATAACCCTTCTTCATTCCCCACGTGCGATCAGTTTTTAAGTTCTGCCAGTGTTTCCGTGGTGAGGCTCTGAGCCTCCATTGTTACCCCCCTGGTTAGCCCCTGTGCTCCTACACCTGAGTTATTCCTTGTCTCTCTCACTGTAATGGTCCCTGGTGTCCTGACTCTTTCTCCAGACTCTCCCATAAACTGACTGTCATCACCTGAGGCTTTTGAAACCCACTACTTGGGGCGCCTGGGTGGCTCAGTTGGTTAAGAGTCCGACTTCGGCTCAGGTCATGATCTCACGGTTCGTGGGTTCAAGCCCCGCGTCAAGCTCTGTGCTGACAGCTCAGAGCCTGGAGCCTGCTTCAGATTCTGTATCTCCTCCTCTCTCTGACCCTTCCTTGCTCGCACTGTCTCTCTCTGTCTGTCAAAAATAAATAAAAAACATTAAAAAAACACTTAAAAAAAAAAGAAACCCACTACTTTCTGTGACATTCTGATGCAAAGCATGGAATTTGCTTTCATCCTGGATTTTAGTTCTAACTCTAACTCTCTTCTGTGGGAACTTGAGCAAGAAATTTAGTTCCTAAGCCTCAGTTTCTGCATCTGTAAAGTGGAAATAATAATACCACCTAAGCCATAGAGCTGTTGTAAGGATTAAGGAGATAATTGGTGTGTACTAGGAGTCTGATGCCCAGCACGTAGGTGGTTTCTCTCCCACTTATCTGACTGCTTCTTGTCAGACTCCTTATTACGTCTTCTTCTTCCAGAGGCAACGGTCTGCTTTGCCTCTCCTCTGTCCAATCTATTCTAACTCTCCACACGACCACATTTTGTCTCCTGTCTTTAAATATTACCCATATGTTGGTGATTTCCAGGTATAAGTCACCGATACCCACTGGCATTTTTAGGTTGTGGATTTCTTCAGCTCCAAGTTTGGGATATATGAACCCAAATCAAAACCCAGGAAACGCACCGCTGAGTTGTTCCTTGTATCCTGAGTTCCCTAGCCTGTCTGCCTTCTTCTCTCCACCTTCAGCATTTTATTTCTGTCTTATATATAATGTCTTGGGTTTTACATTGTACTCAGTGGGAAGAATAGAAATGTATGCCAACTTCATCTTGGTGGACATGTCTATTAAGTTTTTATTTTTTATTTAAAAAAATGTTTGAGAGGACTACGGGGGAGGGGAAGGGGGAAATGGCGGGGGAGAGGGAAGAAGGTAAACCATGAGAGACTCTTGAAGACTGAGAACAAACTGAGGGCTGATGGGGGAGGGGGAGTGGGGAAGGGGGGTGATGGGCCTGGAGGAGGGCAGTTGTTGGGATGAGCACTGGGTGTGACGTGGAAACTAACTTGACAATAAAACATAAAAGAAAAAAAGATTATGCACCCCCAGAAAAATAAAATAAAAAAATAAAAAATGTTTGTTTTTTTATTTTGAGAGAGAGAGAGCATGCCTGAGTGGGGGAGGGCCAGAGGGAGGGAGAGAGGAATTCAAAGCAGGCTCCGCACTGTCAGCGCAGAGCCTGACCTGAAGCTGGATCCCACGAACTGTGAGATTATGACGTGAGCTGGTATCAGGAGTCAGATGCTCAACCAGCCGAGCCACGGAGGAGCCCCTTAGCTTTTTTTTAAATAAAATTTTAAACTGTAATAAAAATACATAATATAAAATGTACCCACTTAACGACTTTAAAGTTCAGTAGTGTTAACTAGGTTCACACTGTTTTATAACAGATCTCTAGAACTTTTTCATCTTGCAAAATTGAAACCATACTCATTGAACAACTTCCCATTTTTCCCTTGATGGGAAATTCAAAGCACAAAAGGGAACAGTTCATTGTGAGTGAAATTTAGCATATTTAAAAAAGGAAAACTTGAGCCCTCAAGCACTTAACATAACAGGTTGACATTGTATAACAGATTGTAAAGTATTTATAATTAAAATTATTAAAAACATAAAGTAAAACAAAAAACAAGATTTTATAAAATTTAATCTCCAGCAATGAGGCATATGATCACTGAAATTAAAAACTCAGTGGATATTCAGCCTTAACAAAGAAGGAAATTCCGTCATATGCTACAATGTGGATGAGCCTTGAGCTCATAATGCTGAGTAAAACAAGCCACTCACAAAAGAATAAATAGTGTATGATTCCACTTATAAGAAATATCTAAAATCACTGAAATCAGAGAAACAGGAAGCAGAATGGTGGTTTCCAGGAGGAATTTGTTACATAAGAATATGTAATTAACACAGATTCCATAAATATTTTACTAGGTTAAGGCCTTAAACATATAAATCTATCCTTGATCATCTTGATTCTTGATCTAGTGTCTTAATTTTATCGACTGAGATCTTTTTTTTCCAGCTCATGGCTCTATTAATACCCCACCATCTTCTACCAATTTGTGCCACACACACAGACCTTGCCATTATCATCTCGGACTGC
Source organism: Helogale parvula (assembly GCA_004023845.1). Classification (NCBI taxonomy): domain Eukaryota; kingdom Metazoa; phylum Chordata; class Mammalia; order Carnivora; family Herpestidae; genus Helogale; species Helogale parvula. The sequence goes on from PJEM01005288.1 coordinate 18,798, forward strand.
TCCACTGTCTGAAATCCTGAACGTTTGTATCTTACTGTTTGACCACAGGTTTTATCTTTCCAACTCCTATGTCATTTCTTCATACAAATTATAAGCCTCATCGATCTTTCCAGTCCAATTACTCACTCATTTCCCTCCCAGTTTATATGTCTCCTTCCTGACCTCACTTTGTTTTCCCACCACGGTTGGGTTGCTGCTTTTTGGTGTGCTGAACCTCTGTACCTTTTGGGAACCCTTCTTCCATTCCACATGGTATTGGTCGGCTGTTGGTCATGTGGCCTAACCACCTCCACCATAGATGTGGACCCTGACTCAGGCCTTCCAAACAATCCTTGTTGGGGATTGATATGGACACTGTCAGAGAAAGGGTCAGGGTCAGCTTACGGCGTCATGAGCTCTAAGAACGTGTAGAAACGGAGCTCCTGGAAGTTGCCGTGCATGCTTGAAGAGATTTGGGAATGAATAAAGTCAGACTGAGCCAAGCAGAGGCTGAGAGATGAAGGGAGATCATTTTTCTTATGATATTATTTGAACTACGGATCCTCCTGGCCCTGAAGCCAATTCTATCTCTTAGATGTTCCAACCATATGAGCCAACAAATCCTCCCCCACTTATTTCCCCTTATATATTTTATAATATCCCTTCCCACCCCCACCCCCACTTCGAGTTTGGCTTTATTTTGCAGTACAGAAATTGTTTGGAGTCACTTGAGACAGACATCACTGATGTAGAGCCTCTCTCAAATCAACACTGAATTGCAGCTTGGTCTGTTTTATATCCCACACCTGGGATACGAAAGAAGCTTCCATGTTTCCCTAATACATATATATATATATATATATATATGTAAAATGGCCTCTATTTTCTTAGCCAAACCAAAAGCTTCGTGACTAACATACTTATCTACTTACCTAGCCTGGAAGTCTGTTTCAGTTATGAGCCCGTTGGGTTGCAAACCACTGGAAAGCACAAAACCCATGTCCTACATAAATAAGGGTTCATCTGTTCCACGTAGGAAGAAGCCGGAGGCAAGGCCGATAACAGGGCTGATAACAGCAGCACTGAACACCACCAGGAACCCAAGCTCTTTCCCCCTCTCTGCTCTGACATCCTTACTAAGCTGGATTTATCCACCTTCTTGTAGCCCCAAGGTCACCAAATGGCTGCTGCTTCTCTAGGCCTCCTAACTGTGCTGGGGACACTAGAAAGGAGGAACAGAAGGGCATTGTTTGTAGACAAATGCTCTGTCTTGTCGATGCATGGCTTCCCCTAGCTGTAGAGGAGCTGGGGAATTAAGTGTTTGGCATTTACTGACTCTCTCTTAGAGGCAGGCAAAGGAAAGATGGGTTGGAAATACACAAACCCCATTTGGTTGTTTTCAGGGTCCTAGCACTATACCTGACCTCTTTCCTTGCCCCGTAAGCCGTTGGCTATCTGCTGGCCCTATAAGCCATTTCACACGTGAGTGCTGAAGGTTAGTGGGTAAAAATGACACGATTGTACAGAATGGATCCTCTACAAATTAATGACAGTCAATTTCATGGAGGCATTCAGAGCTGTCTGATATTTCATTTCCTTTTAGTTTTATTAGCTTTCTCTCCTCTCCTCTTTAATATTATTGCAGATCTTTAACCTGAAATACCTTCCTTACACCCTGTTTTCGTCTTCCCTTCCCTGACAACAGATTGCAGTCTCTTGCATGCTAAGAAAATAGAGGCCATAAAAATATGAAGTTCCTCAATTACCTGTAAGCAATCCTTTCCTCCTTCCTTTGTTCCTTTCATCTTTAAAACCAGAATCTACAGTTGTGATTTTAACCTTGCCCACATCCATTGTGCACAGTCGATTTGATGTTTATTTCATTCATTATTATATCTTTTTTTAAACTCATCAAATTTTAATTTTTTTTTTACATTTACTTATTTTTGAGAGAGACAGCGAGAGAGAGAGAGAGAGACAGAGAGACAGAGAGACAGAGTGCGGGCAGGGGAGGGGCAGGGAGAGAGGGAGACACAGAATCCAAAGCAGGCTCCAGGCTCTGAGCTGTCAGCACAGAGCCCGACGCGGGGCTTGAACCCATGAACCGTGAAATCATGACCTGAGCCGACGTCAACTGCTTAACCGACTGAGCCCCCCAGGGCCCCTCATTATTATATCTTAACACTTGGCATCATTTAGAAGTGGATCCACCATAAATACTTGTTGGATGCTACTGAATCTTCTTTGCAGGACTGTCCTGTATCAATGATCCTCTACCAGATCTTTCTCTTCTCCCTCTTATACCCCTTTTTAGGCTATAAACAAATTCAAGCTCCCTGTCCCGATCTATTAATGCAAAGATCCCAGAAGAACAAAAACCTTCCTTCTCATGTACCTGCATATACTCCCTAGCTACCGTCTAATTTCTCTCTTTCTCTATGGGGTCAAGGTTCTTGAAATAGTAATCTCCAATTCCAGTCTCTACTTCCACATTTTCCAAAAATTTCTCAACTTCTCAGTCAGTTAAGTCCTTGCTGAAGTCCCTGGTGACTTCTTACTCACCACACTTATATATTACTAAAGGTTTCTGTGGAATTTATTTACGTGCTTCCTATTTCTTGTGGCTTTCCTTTTCCTGGACCTTTGTGATACTAGGATTTTCTCTTTTTCTTCTAGGTCTCTGTTGATTCCTTTTTTTCCCCCATTGGGACTCTCTTCCACTGTGGTACTACTCAAGGTTCTGTAGCTAACCATTTTCTTTTCACTAAAGACACACTTCTTGGGTGACTTTATTAATACCATGTTTTCAGTTGTCACCCAAACACAAATGGTTCCCAAATCTGTTTCTCCAGAAAATGATACTTGAGCAAAACCCAGAAAAAGGTGAGAAAATGAGCCATGTAAATATTGGGAAGAATATAATTCTCTTGAGTGGAAATGGTCAAGTGTAAAGGCCCAACGTAGGAGTGTTTGGTATGTTTTTAGAATGTCCATAAAGCCAGTGTGGCTGGAGATGAGAGTGAGGGGGAAAATCAGTAGGAGTCGAGGTCAGAGAAGTAACAGAGGGGAGGAGGGCCTTTTAGACCATTTTAATGGCCCCTAACTTCTACTGTGAGTAAACTGAAAAGCTGTTGGAGGGGTTTGAGCAGAGGAGTGATATATTCTGACTGGAATTTTAAAAGGATCACTCTGGGGGCGCCTGGGTGGCCCAGTTGGTTAAGCCTCCGACTTTGGCTCAGGTCATAGTCTCACAGTTTGCGGGTTTGAGTCCCTTCTTGGGCTCTGTGCTAACAGCTCAGTGCCTGCAACCTGCTTCAGATTCTGTCTCTGTCTCTCTCAAAAATAAATAAATGTGTTAGAAAATAAAGTAAAGAAGGTCACCTTGTGTTGAGAATAGATGGAAAAGAGCTAGAAAGCAAGCAGGGCTGCCTAGTTAGGAGGTTATTGCAATAATTCAGATGATAGAGGATGGTGACCTGGATTGGGGAAGCAGCTGTGAAGCAGCGGTTATGAATCTATTTTTAGGGGGAACCGATAACATATGATAACAAGTGCGAGGTGGGGTCTGAGAAAGAAGGACTCAGAGACTTTTGTCCTGCGAAACTGAAAGGACAGAGTTGCAGTTTATCGAGCTGGGGAGTACTGTGGGAAAACCAGGTTGGGGGAGAGATTAAGAGATAGGATTTAGTGTTCTTCCTTTCCAACCAGGGCTGGGCAGAATGGCTCCCACAAAGAAGAAAAAGGCTCGTTCTGCCATTAACGAGGTAGTGACCAGAGAATATACCATCAACATACACAAGTGCATCAATGGACTGGATTCCAAGAAGCATGCCCCTTGGGCACGCAAAGAGATCCGGAAATTTGCTATGAAGGAGATGGGAACTCTAAATGTGCGCATCAACACCAGGCTCAACAAAGCTGTCTGGGCCCTTGGACCATCTGGGTGGCTCAGTCAGTTGAACATCTGACTTTGGCTCAGGTCATGATCTCGTGGTTCGTGGGGTTTGAGCCCCACCTCAGGCTCTGTGCTGATGGCTCAGAGCTTGGAGCCTGCTTCAGATTCTGTGTCTCCTTCTCTTTCTGCCCCTCTCCTTCTCACGCTCTGTCTCTTCCCAAAATAAATAAACATTAAAAAAAAAAAAGCTGTCTGGAGCCAAAGGAATAAGCAATGTTCCACACTGTATCCGTGTCTGGTTGTTCTGAAAATGTAATGAGGATGGATATTCACCAAATAAACTCTATACATTGGTCATCTATGTACCTGTCACCACTTTCAAAAATCTATAGGCTGTTGGGGCAGCTGGGTGGCTCAGTCAGTTAAGCGTCTGACTTTGGATCAGGTCATGATCTCACGGTTCACAAGTTCAAGCCCCACATTGGGCTCTATGCTGACAGCTTGGAGCCTGGAGCTGGCTTCTAATTCTGTGTCTCCCTCTCTTTCTCTGCTCCTCACCTGCTCATACTCTGTTTCTCTCTCAAAAATAAAATAAAGCATTTAAAAAATTGTTTAAAATCTACAGACTGTTAATGTGGATGAGAACTAATTGCTGATTGTCAAACAAAGGTATAAAACTGAGAGAGAGAGAGAGAGGGAGAGAGAGAGAGAGAGAGAGAGAGAGAGAGAGAGATTGTACCAATGAAATATATGATGGTGATTAGAAGACATTCAAGTGCAGATGAAGTCTTGAGAGAATGGGATAAAGAATGGAGTTCAGCTGTCAAGAGGACTGAGATAGGAATTTGGGAGTCAGCATTCTGTAAGTGGAATTTGATCTTATGAGGATGGATTAGATCATCATTGGAATGAGAATAAATAGAAAAGAGAAGTGTTCTAAGAACGGAGCCTTGGAGTAATCTAACGTTAATGGGTAGGGAAGATGAGCATGAATCAGTGGTGAGGGAGATAGAAGAGTGGTAAGGATGTGGGAAGAAAATCAGGAGAGAGTGGTGTCCTGGGAGATGACTTAAGATATGTTTCAAGAAAGGGATGGACCAAATCAAATAATTCTGATAGGTCATGTGGTTTGAGGACTGAATATTTCAATGGGTCAAGAGAGTGGGGGCAGAAAAGTAGGAATTTTGCTGTAAGCAGAAAGGAATTTTGCTGTAAGCAGAAAATATCTAGAAGTAGGATTAAGAGAGTTTTGTTTTGCTTATTAGATGGGAGAAATACATGTTGGTAATCTGATGGGAAGTCTCTAGTATTGAGGAATTTGTTAAATCAGATTTAAAAAGGAAGAATTTCTGGGGCAATGTCCTTGAGCAGCTGAGAGGAGATAGGTTCTAGTGCATAAGTAAGGAAACTGTCCCTTATTTGACACAGTTAAGTTCATCTATAGTAACAGGAGAATGCAGAAACATACAGAGAGGAAGAGAAGACAGAGCAGGACACAAAGGAAGGGAGGTGGATAGATGTTACAATGGAAGTATGTGGAAGTCCTTTTCAGATGGCATCTGCTTTTTCAGTAAGGAAGCCAAGAGTGAGGACAATTGAAGAAGTATTGGAAGGCAATGCCCTCTGTCACTTGTCTGCTCTCACCTCCTAGTTGTTTAGGAGAGTAAGAGAATGAACAAGGGAAATAAAGCTATAATTGCCTGGCAGCATTGAAGTTAAAGATCATAAATTTAAGTGAGGCTAATCATAGCATGGTTGTACGCTTTTTTTCCCCCCAGCTAGTTGTACAAATTCAGAGATAAATAAGCCCAAGTTGGAATTAAGCAGTACTGATTTTTTAAACTGTTTTTTTTCTTTGGCCAGGCAGTACAACTCAAAATGGAAAAAGGGAGTTGAGGGTGTGTTGGGAGGAGTGGTGGTAATGACTTACCATGGGTATGGAAAAGAGTGGTGCCACAAGGGGCAGGAGAAATAGTGAAAGGTTGGACCAATGGACTACTGGCTGGGACATGGAGGTGAAGGGATTGTTGGAGAAGGAGCAAAATGAAAAGATGGAAGACAGTGATTAGAGAGAGTGGGAGGCTTAGCACTAAGATTACAGAAAGAGTGTAGAGTTTGGTGCTAGAGTCTGACTACAGGAGATGTCTAGTCAGCTGTATCTAGAGAAACGAATCAGCTTACGGGGCAGGAATCACACACAAGAGGAGCCAAACCAAGGAGTGGTAAAAGGGAGCCAAAAAGACAGAAGAGAAGACCACGATGGAACAACTGAGGGGCTAATGGACTGAAAGGAGGGGAGACAAGGTCATTGGAGGAAAGGAGGTCAGGGACCTTAAAAGCAAGGCTAATGGAAGGACCATGTGCATGGATGGAAATGCAAAAGAAGTACCATTGAAGAGTGTACGAGTCAGCCAGAAGCTTAACTCTTCAGGAAGTTGGGGGTCAGTGATCTGAAGATAGTAGGTGATTCTAATAGGAAGGATGACAGTCTTACAACGCGAGATTTGAAGCTAAAATTGCTCATCGTATGGTCATGCATGATGTCCTGTTTACCAAACATTTATCTTAAGTTTTCTGCAGAATTTGCCATCACTTCCACTTTCTTGAACTTCTTTTATCTTGAACTGTTGTGACTTTGAGACCTCTTGGTTCTCCTATCTCTCTGTCAATTTCTTCTGTTGTCATCTCTTGGATTTTCCTTCTCAGTGGCAACTTCTCAGTACTGAGGGCTCCCAACGTGCCCTCTTCTGCTCTCATTGTGCATACATTCCCTGGGTGACCCTACCAATCTCATGACTTCAGCTAACACCCAAATGCATGTGGCTTCCAGATCTGTAGCTCCAGCCCCCACTGTGCTCTCTTGCTCTAGTCCTTGATTTCTGACTGTTCACTGAAGGGACTTTGGATGTCCTTCAGGCAGCTTAAATTCATTCAGGACTAAATCAATTATTTTCTCCAAACTCCCTTCTCTTTATTTTTGAATTTCAACCAATCACTGACATATTTGACTCATCATAGTCATATTTCTCTTCCTCATCTCCCATATATAGTCAAGTCACCAATTCCTGTGAATTCTATTTCTGAACTCTGAATTCTATATCTGATTTGTCAACACTGATTGAGTCTGACTCTTCGTCTCCTTCAAACCCATATCTGTGCAACAAGAAGTTGGTGGAGAAAAACAGAAAGACGCTGCCCAACTTTTGGAAGTCTAGAACATCTAGTTTGTTAGAGGTTCCATTTCTATAGCACAGGAAGTCACATGGAACGAAGATAGGATGGATGTTAAATGTCAACCTCTGGCCCTGACGAATCATCCTGAGATTCAGTTACATGGCTCCCAGCTACGAGGCATGTTCTAGGTTGAGAATTGGTGTGTGTGTGTGTGTGTGTGTGTGTGTGTGTGTGTGTATGTCCACATCAGATAAGAAGTTTTGGTTGCAAGTTATTACTTGCAAATTTTTAAAAATAAAAAACCCCAAAACTACCTCAGAGAAGCCTTCCTTCATCACCCCATCTGGGTGGGTGTCTCCTGTTACTCTCTAATTGTTCCTTCATTTGTTTACCAATACTTAGAATATCTATTTTGCATCAGGCACTATTCTGAGTGCTAAGAACATGGTGAAAAAAAGGGACAAGATCCATGCCATCATTGAACTCAGAGTCTAGTGGGGGAGCCAGGCAAGAAACCTGTATAGAAATAAATAATGCATTTTCCAATAGTGATCTGTGCTACGAGAAAACAAAAGGTAACAGGACAGAGTGAGTGGGAGTGGGGAGGCTGGGAGCAATTTTAGGTAGGAAAATCAGAGAAAGCCTCTTTGACATGAATAGTGAGAAAGAGCGGGCCACACCAGGATCTGGGGATAGAGATGTGCATGGGGAGAGTAGGAGGTATAAAGGCCTGGAGGTTGCTGGGCCTGGTGGGTTCAATGATATCGCCAGTACCTCTGAAGGATTCGTTTATAGCACTTACCGCAGAGGTAAGTTTACCACCTAGATCTGCTATACATTTGGTAAGTGTCTGTTATCCCCATGATTCCTGAGGACTGAGGCCCCATCTCGTTACAGGTTAGCGCCTAGTACCTGACACACAGGGAAGCCGTATGTTCACTGAATGAATGAATAACTACATAACAACTGTTTAACAAATTTGATTATTTGTAGGATTAGCTGTTGAAGAGGTGCATTTTGTTTTTGGAATATAAACCCTCAATGTAACACTGACTGCCTCTTTTCAAACTGCATGTTCTACCCCCTGTCATAAGCAGGCTCCTTTCCGGTATGCTTCCTCTCTCAAAGATCTCTACTGTAAGAAGTTAAACATTTAGATTACCTTCCCTTTTGTTTTAGATTGCCACGAGCTCACCCCATGACTGGGATTGTTATCAGATCCCGAGAGGGGCTTTGATGGAATTTTCTCCTTTCTTTGAGTCACTGGGAGTATTTGTGATATATAGTCTATGGAAACGAATTAAGGGAGAGAGAAAAAGCAGAATTTAAGGTGATTATTGGACATCCAGGAGGTGTCCAGTTAGCAGGATCTAGAGAAACAAATCTATTTATGAAACAAAAATTGTAAGAGAAGCCAAGCCAAGGAGAGGTGAGGAGGAGCCAGAAAGACAGAGGAGAGGGTTAGCAGGCAAATGTACTGAGAGCTAAAAGGAGAGAAACTTTAGCAGTGGAGGGGACTCTGTAATGTCAAGTGCCACAGAGGGAGTCAGCATGCACCTGGGCATTGGCACTTTTGAGAGGGAAGCTTCAGAAGAGTGTTGGACCAAGTAGGAGGAAGTGAAAGCTTTGGGCATCGCCGATGCTATGGTCTGGGAGTCAGAGGTCAGTGGCAATGCCCCCTTCCTTCTTTTCCACAGGAAGTGTCTTTAGGTAATCTCCGGGAAGGGGGGAGTCAAGAGTTCAGACTTCCTCTCTTTCTCTAGTTGAGAAGTCACTTCTCAGCTCATTTTCATCATGGTGAAATTTAAATCTTTTAAATATTTATTTATTTTGAAAGAGAGAGAGAGAGACAGAGCATCAGCAGGGGAGGGGCAGAGAGAGACACACACACACACACAGAATCTGGAGCAGGATCCAGGCTCTGTGCGGACAGCTCAGACACGGGGCTTGAACTCATGAGCCATGAGATCATGACCTGAGTTGAAGTTGGAGGCTTAACTGATGGAGCCACCCAGGTGCCCCTCATCGCTGCCAAGTTTAGAATGAGATGTCTGCCTTCAGATTCTGGAGCAGGGTTACCTTCTCTTTGCTCTGTGTCCATCTGTGACCATCTTCCTCCTATAACCATATCACCAGACCCTGGTGGACATTCAGTGGATCTTTACTAAAAGCTTTAGAAAAGTGTTCAAAAGCCACACAAAGTCCAGCTATTGGTTTGGGGTGGATGGGAGTGGGCAAGGGAGAGCAGGTAGTGTTCCTTTGCCTGACTTGCTAAGTTGCTTCTTTGACCAACATGGAATGGGGCAAAGCTTCATGGCTTAAGCTAGAGTTTGAAAGCTTAAATATTTCTAGATATCAGGTAAATCAGATAAATGACTGAGGTAGACAGGCCAGGCTGGGATGAAGTGTAGAGTGTGAGCCCCATTTAGAATAGGACAAATGTTCCGCAGCACCAGATCCTGTTGCTCTGTAGGAATGCGGTCCCAATGTAGTGAGATGTCTGGAAAACATTTTTAAAGAAGAGTGAGAAGTGAGGATCTCTGGGCAAATTGTCTCAATTTTTCATGTTACTAATTTTAAAATTAAGGTGAAGGGGGAGTGGGAGATAGAGGCCTCCAGTTATGGAATGAATAAATCACAGGGATGGAGGGGACGGCATAGAGCATATGGCCGATGGTGCTGTAATGGCGTTCTATGGTGACAGATGGTGGCTACCCTTGTGGTGAGCACAGCATGGCAATAATAATAATAACAACAACAAAAATTAACGAATTATGGGGACAAATATCTGTAGATAGGTCCTGGTCTCCAGCTGCCAGTTTGTGATTTCTGGTTTAGGACCTAAGAAAGTATGTTAAGGGAATACTTTCTTCCGTTTTTACTCCATTACTGTGTCCCCCCACCCCCAACGCCCCCATCACGGCTCCCATGCCCACTTTCTTCAGCCCTTCGTTGACTGAGATTGTTTTATCCTCCACCCTTAGGTGCTGGCTCTGAGGGAGATAGTAGGTGGGCAGTGGTCTATGGACTTCTAGTTCTGTCTCTCAAGTCTACAAGCATACTTTTGGTGTTCTCTTAAAGTACCTGAAGATCAAGGTGTTAGCTCACCAAGAAGACCACTCTCCTCTCAAAGACTGCCTCATGTAGTCTCCATGCACAAGGAAATGTTTCTGCCATTAAGTAGACTGGAGTTCCCCAGAGAGTTAAAAAAAATACTGCTGCCTGCATCCCAGTCAAGAATGATTAGATCAGTATCTCTGGATGTTGGGTCCTGCACTGGTGGTTTTAAAAACTCCTCATGTAGTTCCAATGAGCAGTCAAGGGTCAAGAACCACTGGATAGGTGACGACTGACAATATGTGAGGGTTGGGAGAGTTTGAATTCACTGGGGAAGTAAAAGCATCAGAGAATGGAGCAAAGGCCCAAAGAGAAATTGAACGGATTTGTGATGTGCTGTATGGTTCACGGGCTTTGTGTTGCAGACATTGCAGGTGTACTGGGAAGTCAAAATGGGGGATAGACAATCCTTTGGATTGAATGCTGGCCCAGCAACGCGAAAAGCTAAGGAAGAGATCACATAGCGTGTTAGTAATGACTTTATTTACTTGTGGACAGGGAATGAAAGCTATTCAGATCGGGATAAGAGTCTCAGTGGCTTAAAATCAGTAAAGGAGGGAGGAAACACCAGTGAGAATAGGGGAAATATAAGGAAGAGGAAGAGTGGTTATTTCAACATTCAGATTTCAGAGGCAGATCAGGGCATTGTGATGAAAGAGACTGGGGTTTGTGATCCTGGTGTGACTTGACTGGAGAGCTGTCCCTCCGTACACAAGGAACCCCCACTGGTGTTCCTAGCATTCAACTAAATTGGTTGTATTCTCACAATATTTTTAAGTTTATTGATTTATTTTGAGAAGGAGTATGAGCTGGGGAAGGGCAGCGAGAGAGACACAGAGAATCCAAAACAGGTCCCATGCTGCCAGCATGGAGCCCAATGTAGGGCTCCAACCCATGAGCAGTGAGATCATGCCTTAAGCTGAAATCAAGAGTCTTACACTTAACTGACTGATACACCCAGGCACCGTGTATTCTGTGTCATTCATTCTTTAACTTGGTCCTTTCTCTAGTCTTTTTTTTTTTAATGTTTATTTATTTATTTTGGGAGAGAGAGAGAGAGACAGAGAGAACATGTAAGCAGGGGAGGGGCAAAGAGAGAGGGAGAGAGAGAATCCCAAGCAGGCTCCACATTGCTAATGCAGAACCAGATGCGGGACTTGAACCCACGAACCCAGATCATGGCCTGAGCTGAAATCAGGAGTCAGACACTCAACTGGCTGAGCCATCCAGATGCCCCTCTGTCCTCTAGTCTTTAAATTCTCTCCTCCACCCCCATCTACTAAATTATTTCCAATCTATTGTTTGCTTGTTTATTCAACAAGTACTTATTGAATGTCTACTTTGATAGACTCGGTGCCACGTGAGGTTCCTGGGACATAGTCACTGTTCTCTTGGAACTTAGAATGCAATGAGATATATTAGATGTATCAAATGCAAAATTACACAAATGTTTATAAATTAGAATTTGTACCAATGGTTGGAGAAATACATGGGGCTCTGAGACCACATCCTGGGAATAGTGAGGGAGAATATGTCAGAGAAGTCTTCTCTGGAGACATGATGTGGAAGCAGAGTCCTGGAGGATGATTAGCAGGTGGATTGTGTCCGTGCGTGCGTGCGTCTGTAGAATCATAGAAGGAATTGAATGTGCAAATGCACAGAGGCAGGAAGGAGGGTTGGCATTATTCCAGGAGCAGATGAAAACCATGTGGCTGATATACTGTGACGGGGAGGGGGAGGGGAGAGGGGCAGAGAGGCTGCTGAAAAGGAGAGTGTTTCTCTTCCCTTCCATTATCTTCCCAGGACAGCCAATCACAGACTTCTTCCCTCAGTGAAAGCAGTTTAACTGTGGTGTCATGTCCTCCATTCTACAATGAAAACATTGAGGAACAAGCTTACTTTCTGGACAAAGAAAGGTGTTTGTTTTTCTTTTGTGGGAATTTTGTAGGCATCGCATGTTTTTTCCCCCTGGCTGCAAAATGCGTTTTCTATCCCTTGGGAGTGGGGCATCCAGGTCTTAATGTGTTTGCCTTCATAACAATAGATTATTTACAGTTGGCTAAATCCTTTTGTTTCCCACCAGAAAGGAAAAACAATGATTAATGATATGGTGAGTGTTGGGTGGTCTTCGGGCCAGTAAAGGAGATCTGATAATGTCCCATAACAATGGCACCATTTACTGATACAGGAAAGGATGGTAGAAGAAACGCCTTGGAGAAGGAAATTCAATGTTTTTTTTCCTTTATGACATCCTAAATTTGATGTGTGTGTTAGACTTATAAGTGGAGATGCCAAGTAAGCAGTTAGTGATGTAAACCATCAGTAGGTCAGAACTAAAGGTATAAATTTGGGAACCATTCGCATATACATAGGATTAAGACAATGGGAATGTTTGACATCGTACAAGAACATGTCGATGGAAGATGAAAGGGTCCAAGTCTGAGCTCCAGTGTTTACTGATCCTGCAGAGGAGAAGGAGGTTCAGAAGGACGCTGAGAAGCAGCTGGCAAAGAAGGAGGAAAACCAGGGGAAATGTGGGGTCACAGAAGCCAAGAGAAGAGAGGGTGGCACTGACAATAAATATGGAGGGTGTTCAAACGGTTTAAGGAAATATGAGAATCAAGAAGTCTATATTTTATTACTTGGTTTATAGTGAAATGTGAGCTGAATTTTTCTCATAAGCTCTTTCCTCACTCACCTATTGGGTATTCGTACCCAACATTTCTAGTTCTTGTGTTAGTAGTGGTCCTCCTCAGCACTGTCCAGACTTGGAGTAGATTCCTGTAGATTTTCTGCTCTGGATGGATTAGCAACCCTGCCATGATGTGGTCTCTAATTTTCTGGCTGGGTTTTGGCATCCTAGATGTTGAAAAACATTTCTCTACCTGCCCTGACTTCACAGATTATTCCTTCTTCCCCTCTGAAGGACCTTAGAGGTCTTAGTTTTTTTGATTGATACCCTTTGGTGCCCAAAGAGACTTCTTTTGAACTTGAGGCCATCTCGCATGGGTATGGTGGTAACCCTCTTCTCTTTTCTTTGACCCCTCCACATCTCTGTTCCTAGAGATTTTTCCTGCTTCTTGATCAAATTTTTTCTCCAGTCCTGTTCTATTCCACTGTTAATATAATTGATGAGCACTATGTGAGATTAGTTTAACTTCGATGAATTTCGTTTGGGCCATCTGTTGTTTGCAGCCATTATTTCTGTTATTCCTTATCTGAACTCCCCCACCCTTCTTCCCACTGAATCTTGAGGTCTTAAGAGCTGGTCTTCATTACATGATTCCTAGCACATGGGCTCTCTCCAACAGTCTTGGTCTGTTTAAATTTTGCATTTAACTTTAAATATCTCAAAAAAATTTTTTAATGTTTATTTATTTTTGAGAGAGAGAGAGAGAGAGAGTAAGGGAGATGAGGGGCAGAGAGTGGGGGAGACACAGAATCCAAAGCAGGCTCCAGGCTCTGAGCTGTCAGCACAGAGTCCGACAGCGGCTCAAACTCATGAACCGTGAGATCATGACCTGAGGCAAAGTCAGATGCTCAACCGACTGAGCCACCCAGGTGCCCCCAAATTTTGCATTCAACTTTAGAAATTACTTAAAATTTTAGAAGAATTGTATTGATTTAAAATTACAGAATAATACACAATTCCTGTAGCTATTTAAAGAATTCAGAAATACATAAAGGATCATGGGGTACAAAAGCTGGACTCCCTCACAGAGGAGACAGGTAAAAGAACTGTCAAAGGTGACAGCAAAGGGAGTCCCAGGAAAATTGCTGTGTATCAGGCACGGAAAATTACCAGCTCACGGTGGATATGGGGTCAGATGCTTTGACAGGCAAGCCTCCAGAAGACTATAAAACTGATAAATTATTTAACAGATCTAACTAAGTGGAAAATTATATTGAGAATCACTTTTACAGAGATAATGGAGGGCATGGGAATATAGATGTTTAATGAAAACAAAGCAAAGAGGAAAATGAGGCAATTAACTCTAAGAAAAACTGAAAATTGTACAAGAAGGGAGATGTAATCATAGTCGCTTCTTGGCTCAGTAATCAACAGTATTTTACAGTCATAATGATGAAAGCATCTAAATATGTGTTTAGCCAAAATTGAGCTGTCTTCATATTAGGAGGATGGGGCAAGGAAAAAAATGAATCTAAACAGACAAGAAGTTCAGTAGATAATGTGGTGTGTATGTGTGTGTGTGTGTGTGTGTGTGTGTGTGGGCACGCATGCAGGAAGAGTAGTACGGGAGAGGCAAATATAAGGCAAGAGACTGTAGTTAGTTGTTACAGGCGTTTTAAAAAATGTTTAAGTTTATTTATTTATTTTGAGAGAGAGCGAGCTCACAAGCAGGGCAGGGGAGGGGCAGAGAGGAGAGACTGAATCCCAAGCAGACTCTACGCCATCAGCACAGAGACGGATGTGGGGCTTGAACTCACAATCTGTGAGATCATGACCTGAGCTGAGATCAAGAGTCAGACACTTAACCGACTGCACCAGCCAGCCGCCCCAGTTGTTATATGCATTTTAAAGCACTATATGAACTATTTGTAGATAAAATTAATCAAAAGCAAAAAAAAAAATGTAGCGCAACTACATGTCCTGACATTGGAGAGTTGTTTGAGAGATATTCTTTCTTAAAAAAATATTTTTTAAGTAATCTTTACACTCAGTGTGGGGCTCGAACCTCCATCCCCAAGATCAAGAGTTGCGTTGTAGGAATGCCTGCGTGGCTCAGTCAGGGAAGCATCCAACTCTTGATTTTGGCTCAGGTCATGATCGCAGAGTTTGTGAGACCGAGCTCCACCTGGGGCTCTGTCTCTGCATGCTGTCAGTGCAGAGCCTGCTTGGGATTCTCTCTCTCCTCTCCCTCTCACTCTTTCTCTCAAAATCAATAAATACACATTAAAAAAGAGTTTCATGCTCTAACACCTGAGCCAACCAAGCACCCCTGAAGAGATATTCTTAAGCAAAAACTTTCTAAAAAATATTTCATTTTGGTAAGAAAGTTATACCTTTAATAGGGAACCGGTTGTGGTAGTTATGTTGGGGACTGTACAGATTTTCTGTTTGTGGAATGTTTGAAATATTTATAAGGAGCACGTATTTATTATTTTTGTGATCAGAAGAAGACACATTGAAAAATGGTGTACTACAGTCACTTGGCTAGATGGTGGAGGGCCTCGCCCGGGTTCTCCCACGGAAACGCTGATTTAACAGCCATTCCTGGACAAATATAGTTTTCCAAGGGCTCCAGGGTCCCATTGAGAGGTCCCAGCGCCCCAGTGGAGCACAGAATCTGAGAACAGCCACATTGCAAAGGGTGAGACAAATTTCGCTTTACTTACGTGACCCCAAGCTCGCACAGCTCAGTGCTTAGAGAGACTCCCTCAGTCTGGTTCCTCCCACCGGAGACACAGTGAAATGAGTATCCTGCTTCCCTAGACTTTCACAACAGGCCAGAGAGGCTTGCTTCTGTCCCCCAGGATGTTTAGGGATGTTGCATTTCTGTCTCATTTCGGGGCCAGCTAAGAACAAAGCAAAGGAGCTGGGCTCATGGCAACTGATATGTGGATCTCAAAAACCCGCCCATGGGCCCTGCCAGTCAGCTGGCCCACCAACGGAGCCCTGCAGCCGGCCCGCATCTGTCCCTGCAGGTGATCTCCCATAGGGTTCCCCCCCTGCAGTGGGCACCTCTCCCATGGCCCCTGCAAGTCTGCAGCGCCACACACAGCTCCCGGCAGCCAGGCTGGATCCCAGCCGCTGACTTGGGCTCTGCAGGATCAGGAGAAAGCACATTACCTGGGGATTGCTCCTTCACCAGGGAAGGAGAGGTAGGAGTTTGCACCCATTATTCCAGCACATCTGTGTGCTGCTTTGGGGAAGACGGATCTGGTGACTCAGCACTTGGCGTGGTTCTGCAGAGTTGGGAGAAAGCACGTCAAATTTCAGGTATGCGTGAGGATTGAGTCCCACCCAGAGGGATGCACAGTGCCTATAATTTACAATATCGTACTTAAAGTACTTCTAATAGGGTAGGTCTTATGTTACGTGTTCTCATCACACCAATAACTAAAAATTAAGAGAAAAAGAGGCTAGAGGAAACTTCTGATGGTGCCAGATATGTTTACAGTGCTGACTGTGGTCACAGTTTCACAAAGGCGTACTGATCTCCAAACACATCAAGTTGTGTTCCATTAAGTACGTTCAGCTTTTTGGTGTCAGGCACATCTCAATAAAGTGTTGTAGGAAAATATTTTTAAAAGATCTCAAACCCACAAAAACATCAGAGAATTCTTCCTTGGGGATAAAAGAGTGAAGTTTTAAAATTTGGGAAGAGTACCAAGGTAGGGAGTGATGTGGAAGTGGGCCCCAGACAATATACCCGTTCTCTCTTCTTGTGCCGAGGGGTCCGGAGGATGCAATTTAATAACAGGAACAGGAATAGCACAGCAGCGACCCTCGTGTTTATTGCTCTCTTTCAATACACTAAGGGCTGTAGGCACCTTGTCTTTAATTTTTCCAGAACTCCACTACATGTTCATTTATTTATTTAAAAAAGTATCCGTTGAACGTTTTTTCAGCATTCATTTATTTTTGAGAGACAGAGAGAGAGAGAGAGAGAGAGAGAGAGAGAGAGAGCACCAGCAGGGTGCAGGGGTGGGGCAGGGAGAGAGGGAGACAGAATCTGAAGCAGGCTCCAGGCTCTGAGCTGTCAGCACAGAGCCAGATGCAGGGCTCGAACTCACGAACCGCGAGATCATGACCTGAGCTGAAGTCGGTCGCTTAACCAACCAAGTCACCCAGGAGCCCTTGTTGAACACTTTCTGTGTCCTAGTTAGTGTACTAGGTGCTTAGGATATAGAGATAAAACCCTCATGGTCCCTGCTCCTGGAGAGCGTACGGAATAGTAGGAGAAAGGGACATTAAATATAAATAAACATTCAATGGCGTGGGATAGATGAGATGGAAGGTGTGACAGAATAACAGGGGGCCCACTTCAGATAGAGTGGTCTGAAGGTCTCTCTTGGAGAGTGATGCATGTGCACTGACATCTATAGAAGAAGGAGGAAGCAGGCAGGCAGAGAAGGATCTTGAGGCAGATGTGAGTCAACTCCTCCGAGGAGCTGAAAGAGAATCAGACCAAATCAGAGAGAGAGAGAGGTGAGTGGTGATGGCCGAGGTTGTAGATAGGCCAGGCCATCCAGAGCCACAGAGACTCAGTTTCTTTCTGAGTGACTAGGAAGTCTTGCAGGATTCATTTTAAGCAGAGAAGTGAACGATCTGATTTATATTAAAAATATTACTCCAGCTGTCTTGTGGAGAATGGATCGGAGGGAGATAAGAGCAAAAATTGGGGAAATTTATTTGGTGTTTACTGTAGTACCCAGGCTGGAGATGATGGTGGGTTAATGTAGGATGGAGGTTAAAGGTTTGGAGAGAAGTGGGTTGATCTAACATATATATTTGGAGGTAGAGTTCAAAGGCCCTGGTGATAAAATGGCTGAAGTCAAGGATAGCTCCCGTCCCTGGTTTGAGTAACAGGCTGATCTCCATTTTTCAGTCTAGGAGACCAGAGCTCAAGACGTTCCATAACTTGTCCCAGGAGGTATGTCTAGTAAATGATGCATGAGGGTTTGGGAATGAGTTCATCTGATTCCAGAGACAACATACGTAACCAGCAAATCAAGTCCTGCTGCTCTCTAAAGGGAGAGAATTGGTTGTCTTCTGAATTATAACTCCTCGTCAACCACAACACCATCAGTTGCCAAAGAGAAAGTCAATGTCCAGGCTTGTTTGCTGAAGCAAGTTTTGGCCTGGAGCAGATTAGAAAATGTTATTTGGATCACATGTTGGAAATGAGGTTATTCCTTAGATGTTTGACGTGGGTGAACAAGTTCCAGTCCTAAGAACTGGAAGTGATGATCCTAGATATTCAAGTCCTCAGGCAGAAACCAAGCTGCGTTTGTTCTCTCCCATGGGATCAGGAGTAGCTGTGTCATTCTTGAATTCCTTTTGAGACCTCTCAGCAATTTAGATGACGTTGTCAAGGGCAGTTGTCTTGGGAGAAATGGGTTTGCTCTAATGGAAAAAAGGAAAATAAAGCAGGTTAATAGAGACCAGAATCTCTTACTACCTCTCATGGCTATAGAGGAGGTCTGGAAGCACTAACTGACAGATAGGGATGCTGAGCTAAGGCAAAACTGAATTAAAAGTTTAATTTAAACAATTTAATTAAATTCAGGTAGGTTGAAAACTCAATGATGGGTGACAACCCCAATGCAAGAGAACGTCTTGGCTATGTTTTGGTGACATCCCGAGACTTTCTATATCCTGCTGTACTTGTGCATCTACCACATAGCCCCTTTACTTTTACTTCACTTGAAAAGTTTTAAGTCTGAGGAGAGAGGTAAGCTGTGAGAAGAGGGGGCGACCATGGGCTTACCTCTTTGGACTGATCAATTGTGGAGTAAATTGTGGTGGAATCAGGGCTTTGCATAGGTGTTGGGTTATTTGTTGGCTGTAAAAAATAATCATATACATTTGACTCACACAGACAAAGCGATATTTTTGCATAGATATATTCTCAGGAAAGACAATGCAACACAGAGAAATGATGCCAACATCCTTCAGGAGGAGAAGGTGAGAGTGTGTAGCAAGAGGAGCTGGAGACCAAGCACCACCAGCTCTCACTCTGGAGAGTTTTGTGACATTTCCTGAGGCCCCAAGAGGAAGCACAGCACCCCAGCAAACTGGTGGGCTCCAGAGCCAGAGACGGACAGAAGGTCAACCTTGTTGGCAGGTGGTGTGAAGAAAAGGAAGCATCCTTTCCTGCATCTGACTCTACTGTCCTTCCTCCATCTTAAGAACGGACTTCTGTGCCAGAGTGTACGGAAGTGTTATATCTTTTGTCTCAGCTCCTTACTAGTACACCTGGAGGTATCGCTGGCTCTGTTTTGTCCCTGTGACTCAAACTGCCTCGTCATCATGTCACTGG
This sequence comes from Helogale parvula, assembly GCA_004023845.1. NCBI lineage: Eukaryota > Metazoa > Chordata > Mammalia > Carnivora > Herpestidae > Helogale > Helogale parvula. The sequence goes on from PJEM01005288.1 coordinate 37,971, forward strand.
GTTCTCCTCAAGCCTGGAGAACTGATAATGGGAGGAACACTTGGTGTTAAGAACGGCTCTGCTTGGAATGCGAAATATAGCAATAACAGCAGAAGTCTCCCATGCTCATGGGCTTTGACATTCAAAACAAATTAAGGAATATTTAGGGCATTAAGAAAACGTCTGAAACTCTTCAAAGGACAATTTTTTTTCTTAAGAGGAAGTTAGCAAATTTGCTGGAGATTAGTTTATTGTGTGTTGAGGGTGATTCATCTTGTCTTCAAAAGAGGACTGGAAAGGCAGCAGAAACATTTGAATGAGTGGGAATACCCTTCTTGTTACCTCCCTTCAAGGAGCCTACCTTGTAAATGCCGTGAGGAGCTGTGTGAAGGGACATTTGCTTGGGGGATGTAAGATTTCTAGTTGGGTCATTGCTCCAGCAGTTGCTGATGCTGAGTTATCTTGGTTTACTTTTCAGAAGATGTATGGTGTTATTTAGAAAGGCCCACCTGTGGGTGCTTTACTTTGGGGGTGGCGGGAGATTGCTGATGTGTGGCAGAGGAGTTCCTGGTGGCTGCCCAAGGCCATCTGTCATGTTGCAGAGGGGAGGGGAGGGTTGAAGGCTGCTCATGCCTTTACTGTCTTCTACTGTTGCAGATCCTCGCCCCACCTCCCCCCTTGAGAGAATGTTTCTCAGTTCCCCTATTTCCACTCCATCCAGAGCGAGAACCCCCACCCTGCTACACAATTGTGTGCTCTGGAAACTCTCAAACTTAGCTGAACTCTGATCCATTCAACAAGTATTTACTAGACACTGTGCTCAGGGAAGAGACAGAAAAACATAATTTTCGCTTCCAGGCAGCTTGTAATTAAGCTGTAAAGGGACAAGACGTACTGATGCATTACATCATTAGAAGACCATGTAAAGTAGCATATGAGCAGACACATCATGGGGCAAAAGCCCTGAGGGCCACCAAGGTCCCCCACACAATACTGTAGCTGCTGCCACTGCCTCTCCTCTCCTCAATGGTGTGTGTCATTGGACTAATGAGATGGTGTGGTGACAAGTTTGTGAATAAAGACTCTAAAAACCATGCCAATTATGGAATATAAAGCTGACGGGACTCACCCTGTTTGGATGAGTGACCTGAGCATAGACGGTGTTCCCCGAAGAGACGGAGACATATTCTAAGTTCCTCATGTTCTCTGCTGTTAACACAGGAAGGCACAGTCAGTGTCCCATGCTCTCGGGACCTCTGCCCACTCCCTGCCACATTTTGGCTCCAAAGAGGCAGTTGTTTGAGGGAATACCCTTCCTTAGGGTTCATTCGTTTTTTACAATCTTTGAAGTTCTGGGTTGAACTAGAACCTTCTCAACCATGTGCTCTATTCCTGGCCTCATCTCTTGGGGGGATGTGATCTTGAGGGGTCCTAAAGCTTCAGAGTCTCCCTCTGGATTCACAAATGGGCCAGTGAGCTCCCAGGACCCAGTAGCATTTTCTCCGCAGGGGCCAGAGAACCTCATTGACAAGCTCAGTGGAACCAGGTTATGTCACATATATAGTATTAGTAAACTTCTCAAATTATATTACAGATGATTATAGTATGGATGGTGATACATATTATATTATATTATATTACTGATGAGAAACTGGAGGCTCAGAAAGTTCAATTAACTTGGTGCAAAGTCCAACAGGAAGTGATGGAACAGGAACTCAGATGCCTGCCTTCTGACTCTGAACCTCATGTTCATCCTCTGCACACGAAGCCGTGTATCTCTTATCCATGAAATGAGACTCACAGCCAGTCTGAGTCCAGAGTCTGTGTTCCTGTCTCTATATCATGCTTTGTTTTTGGACTGAGTCTACTCAGTGTTCAAATCCTGACTGAAAGAGTGACAGGGTCAGGCAGTTTATCTTTGGACATTGGATACTCTAACCTCGTCCCTGTGCTGGACTTGCTGGTTAATAACGGACAGCAAGCCTTTCACTGGTACCTGGTTTCTCATCAGCAAGGTGGGGAACGACCCTAATCCAGTCCCTGGGATCCTTCAGGGACAGACATGCCAGTTACAGGTCATCTCTCTCGCACCATTCTGGTCCACCTGAGTAATGACATTCTGATTCCCTCCTCTCTCATTACCCAGCCCTCTGACCAGCCTCTGTCCTCCTCCATTAGGCTCTCCCCATCTGTTTTAGGATTGGGAGCTAAGAGTCTGCAAGCTCACCAGAACTCTGGGTTTGCTGAGTAGAGAAATGAAAGATGCCTAAAAAATAAAATCAGGGAAATTGAAATTTGTGAGTGCGGTAAGAGAGGTCCCCACCTCCTCCCCCTCGCCCACAGGTGTCTCTCTAGAGGATGTGGTGTGGGGATACCTGAAGGGGAAGGGCAGCCAGGCCTTTAAGCTTGGCCATGCATTTTCTGGAGAAAATTAGCAGGGGTGTGGTCACATCCCAGGGGCTGCCCCAGTAGACCTTCCTCCCTCCCTTTACCTGTCTTGCGCAAACAGTATTTCTTCCTCCAAACAAATAACCCCAAGATGAGCATACATATGAAAATAACCGCAAACACTGAGATAACCCATCCAGTATATTTATTGTTCTCATTCAAAAAATCTGAAAAAAGAAAAAAGAAGTTGTGCTTGAGACACAGGGAGTGTTTTCCTCAGAGTCTCCCCTGAGCCTCTTCTAGGCCACCTTTGGGGGCTAGGTGGGCTCCGGCTCTGGGCAGCCTCTCTGGGAGCGGATGTCCATGTGGTGGACCAGGCGGGAGCAGTTCTGACTTCCCAAGTACTTGGCCCCCGGGCTCTCAGTGGGCTGGAGGAGCAGGGGGAGGGAGGGAGTGGAGAGAGGCCTCTGGACGCAATGAGAGGCGTGGAGCTGCAGGAGGCAGTAGCCCTCTCCCAGCAGTGTTTGGCGGCCTCTCCCTGAGCCCCTGTTTTGGGAAATGCCTTTGGGCAGAAACGACACCCCCCACCCCCACAGCTGCTCAAGGCTCTCGGGGAGACAGACTGTTACCTTCGCAGAGACTCCGGGGGGAGACAGACAAGGAGAGTCGGCTGACAGGATTCTCAGCTATGCAGGTGTACTTCTCTTCACCGGACGTCCTGGGGTCCCAGGACAGAGCGAGGCTTGCCTCACTTACAGTCACGTTCCCTGCGACCTCCCACCTTAGCCCTTGATCGTCATTCATGTTATCCACAGAGCAGGTCAGGAAGCTCTCACAGGTCCCATTCTCAGACAGCCACGTGTGGTTGGCCACTTCTAAGTTCTTCAGTTGTCCTGCACTCAGAGAAAAGGCCCAGACTAAGACCAAATGGCTTGGTTCAGGCCACTGTGAAAAATACCCTTCCCACCGCAGAGTGCTTCTGTGTTCCACCCAGCACTCTACTGTAGGTCACGGTCTGCCTGCTCTGTAAATAATTTGGCTTGTGTTGCCTAACTGATGGCATCAAGGTCTGGGGTGACCAAATGGTGAGGACATCAGCATGAGACAGAGTAGGCATGGGGAACAGTGAGTCGGGACACACGAGGGCTGTCTCCGACTCGCTGCATGATTCTGGGCTGCTCAATTTATTTTCTGGGCCTGAGTTTATTCCTGGCATTTTTTTCTAGTCTTGGACGCTGACCTTGTGTGAAGACATTTGGGAATTTAGCTGAGGGCCAACTCTCCCTTAGCCAGGGCAGAAACCAGACTCGAGAGCCCTGTTCTCTCCCCCATCAGAACTCCCGAGCTGGGGTAGAAGAGAAAAGCTCCGCGTCCGTGAGGAGCTCTACTCCTCACTAATCCGCGGGGATGCTGGTCCTCATCGGATCTGACGCTGGCTCCGATGAGGACAGAGACCCCGATGTGGAATGTCAGCAAGACAGAAAGGGAAATGTTGAGGACCAAAAACTAGGGAAGAAGAAGTGAGGAAGCCAAACAAGCAAGTGATTCTGGAGCACAGAGAAGTACAATATATTTAGGCATTTGAGAAATTTCTAAGAGCAAAGACCAGAAAATATTGGCTATGAAGGTGTTAGTGGTGGAGCGTCTGGGGGGCTCAGTCGGTTAAGCATCCGACTTCAGCTCAGGTCATGATCTGAGGTGCTGACAGCTCAGAGCCTGAAGCCTGCTTCACATTCTGCGTCTCCTTCTCCCTCTCTGGCCCTCCCCAACTTGTGCTCTGTCTTTTCTTCTCAAAAATAAACATTAAAACACAAGGAATAAATTGTATCACGTATCTTGAATGTATCGTAGATAAGCTGCTATATAACGATCGCCACTTCAGATAGCTGTGAAATTAGGTGATTAACTAGTTGGTACCTAACCTTCTAATTTCTGTATAAGTCTAATTACATGAAATAGAAGTGGGGGTTTTGATTTTTTACTTTGCTTTTCTGTTTGGAGTGTCATTGTAACTACTGTATTGTAAATGACAGAAAAGAATTGCATATGTTAAAAAAATAAATTGTGTTATATTAAAAAAATTAAAACAAAACAAAACAAAAAAACCCATATATTTTTTAAATAGTTTGTTGTCAAATTGGTTTCCATATAACACCCAGTGCTCTTCCCCACAAGTGCCTTCCTCCATGACCACCACCTAAAACATATTTAAAAAAAAATGTCTGTAGCTGTGAATCAGTGGGGATGTGGGAGGGGTACAGAAAAGGTCACTGAGCTGGGTTGGGCCTGAGGGTAACGATGACCCAGTAAGGAACTGAATGATCCCAACTGCCTGGTGGGAAGATATTGAGGAATGCTCTAAGCTTAGTTAATGGAGTGGAGGTGGGACATATTTTGATAGAAAGGAGACTTCATGGAACGGAAAGTGTTGGATTTGGAGTTAGGAAGACCTTGGTCAGACTTATTGCTTTGTCATTTCCTGGTTACATGACCCTGGAGGTGTTTTTAAATCTCTCCGAGCCTCAGTTTCCTTATATGTAAAACCGGGCAACTGTACCAGCTTCTCAGGTAAACATGAGGATTAAATGAGACAGTGCCCAGCACAGCAATGGCAAATATTTGGCATGAATGTCACATTTCCCTCCACCTGTGTCCATGGCTGACCTCAAAAATCTCTCTTGTTATGTTTGTCCACTTAATAAATATAAAACTGCCCACTTGACATTTCCATATCCACATTGGATATAATGTGTCTCTCAGACTCCACATGTTCAAAAGCTTTCTCAGGTTTTTCTCCCAAACCTGCTCAGTCCGGAGCCTTCCACACCTTGGTTGATAATCACGCCTTTCCAGTCACTGAGTCCAAAAGCCCTGGAGCCTTCCCTGACTTCTCTCTTCATCTCACACCACCACATCAGGATATCCTGTTGGCTTTACCTCCAAAGTATATCGAGATGTATATCTAACCTCCGCTGCTACCACCCTCTTGCAAAGCAGGAGCATCTCTTGCTTGGATTGTCGGCTATATTTGTGTCTACCGCTGTCCCTTACAGTCTATTCTTAACAGAGCAGCCAAAGGGATTCTTTACAGAAGCAAGTAAGTCAAGTCATATTACTGCTCTACAAAACCCTCTGATGGTTCTCAATCTCACTGAAAGCAGAGGTCAAAGTCCCCGTGAAGGTTCTCAGAGCCAGACATGATGTGGCCTCTATTTCCTTACTGACCTCGTTTCCTGTTCCTCCTCCCTCACTCTGCTTCTTGGTGCCTGACCTCCTTGGTGTTCCTTGAGCATTTCAGGCATAGGGGACGCCTCTTCATTCAACTATCTGCATGGCTCCCTCCCTGACCTCTGACAGGTTTGGTTTCAAACGCTATCTTCTCAGCCTATTATAACCACTCCATTTAATTAAAAAATTTTTTTTAATGTTTACTTATTTTTGAGAGAGGTAGAGACAAGAGTACAAACAGGGGAGGGGCATAGAGAAGGAAACAGAAGTTGAAGCAGGCTGCAGGCTCTGAGCTGACAGCAGAGAGCCCAACGTGGGACTCAAACCCACGAACCGCGAGATCATGACCTGAGCCGAAGTTGGAGATTCAACTGATCGAAACACCCAGATGCCCCATGACCACTCCATTTAAAAATGACTTCTGTCCTTTGTCACTCCTGATGCCAAAAGGGTTGACCTTGAACCTCATGAGTATGGTTTTTGCAGAGGAACTCATGCTTTGCATTCTGACCAGAGGCAAAAGAACATTGTCTCAACAGTGTGATGGAGCCTGACATGGGGTCTATTCTCAGACTTTCCACTGGATGTCTCTCTTCTCTCCAGGGCCCTAGCACTGCCTTGATGGCCGCCGGTCACCCAAAGTGACTCTGCCTGTAGTAGGTTGAATGATGACCTCCACTCCAAAAGATATCCCCATGTTCTGATTCCCAGCATCTTATTTAGAAAAGAGTCTTTGCAGATGTAATTAAGTGAGATGAAGAAATGATTCTGGATTATCTGGGTGGGCCCTAAATCCAGTGATAAGTGTCCTTGTAAGAGGAAAGCAGAGAGATACCTGAGACAGAAGAGGAGATATTATAGGGGAAGCAGGAGGCGATGTGACAGGGAGGCAGAGATTGGCCACCAAACATGAAGGAGTGCCAGGGGCATTTAACGAGAAGCTGGAAGAAGCAAATAAGAGATTGCCCTCTAGGGCCTCCAGAGGGAGATGGCCCTGCCCACACCTCGATTTTTGACTTTGGGCTTCCAGAATTGTGACAGAATAAAATTTCTGTTTTTAGCCACCAAGTTTGTGGTGTTTTACTTTAGCAGCTTTAATACACTGTCTCGGGGCGATTTTGTCCGTTTGGTTGGAATTCCTGTGGAAGACTTTTCTAGACACCTTCTCTTTCCTACTTTATTTACCTGTTCTGTGTTCTGTTCTTTTAGGGACATGACTTTGACCGATCTAACATGGTAAATCTGCCAGATATTCAGGGGATTCTAAAGGCTCACATGTACCTATTTGTGATGACATCTTATTTTAATATTTTAACTGAGTGCTTTTCTGGATTCCATGTCTTAACCCAAAAGGCTCTGGGTGAATTTTAGACACCATAGGCTCTCAGATAGATGAGAAGTACAGAATCTCAGTGACCTTCAATGTTGCCAGTTTAATGCTTGAATCTCCTATGCAACATTCCTGCTAAGTGATTGCCTTAAAGGCAGTCAAAACTTCTCTGAACACCACTGTTTGCTAGGAGGATCTCTGTTTTCTGATACTGATTGGTAAGCTGTCTCATGGTTTCCATAATTTTATAGTGATACCGTGAACCATCTGGGGAAAATATTCTTAGAAATTAAATAACCTTGCAGAAAATATCTTTCTTGTTATCAGCTCATCCTTATAGAGCACTTTTTAGGCACCCCCCTATTCTGTCACTAATCATTCTCCATTGAGTCAGACAGCTTTTGTGTAAAAGGAGGTATCATGCCAGCTAGTCATGTGAGAAATTCCCCCGCTACTGTCTCCTCTGTGACTGTAGGCAGTTTGCTGTGACTGATGCTATGCCAGGGGTAAGAGTTAGCGTCTACCTCACGGAGCTTTTGTGAAGATGACCCGACGGATGCAGGTAATGCACATGGTAACGGAGTCATAGCTGTTTCACTTTTGTTACTTTCATTAGATTTTTTTAAAGTTTTATTGATTTAAGTAATCTCTACACCCAACGTGGTGCTTGAACTCATGACCCCGAGATCAAGAGTGGTACCCTTCTGACTGAGCCAGCCAGGTGCCCCACTTTCATTACCTTTCTGGTCAAGAAGGGCTACTTTTTTTTAAGTTTATTTATTTACTTTGAGAGAGAGAGAGAGAGGGAGAGAGAGAGAGGGAGTGAGAGCAGGGGAGAGAGAAAGAGAATCCCAATCAGGCACCATGCCGTCAGTGTGGAGTAGGATCTCACAACTCTTGAGATCATGACCTGAGCTTCATTTCATTTCATTTCAATGAAAAGTCATATGCTTAACTGACTGAGCCACTCAGCTGCCCCGAGAGGGACTATTTTATTGTGTGAAGGAGAGTGATGTGATTCGGGGCCAGGAGTCACAAGACTTAGGTTACACTCTCTACTCTGTCACTGACTAACCAAGAAATGCCATTGAGTTTCTATGTTGCTGGACCTCAGTCTGACTCCAAGAGCTATGCTGTTTACCACTAGGCTATGGTGAACACTCACAGTCACACAGGATCGACATACGTAAGACCTTTTGGTCCACACACAACTAACCCCCCATGCTGTAACTCACTGAAGATCCTGAGCGTGTAGCTGGAGAACACTGTAGAGGTTTGTGTGGCTATCTGGGCCTGGTACAATCCCACGTCAGCCATTGTCAGGCTGCTGAGCTGTAAGGAGTAGTTCCCGGTGACTTGCAGTCGATGTTTCCGATTTGGATTAGTCTTTACGATGTTTGGACTTGACGCATCGGTTAGTATTATGACGACTATAGATGTTCCATTGTAAAGCCAGGTGATGGAATTAACTTCCTCAGATACAGGAAGCGTCAAGGGAAAAGTTACCGACTCCCCCAGAGTCCCGTTCACCATCAGTGGGGTTGAGCTGGTTTGTGAAGCTGTGTTCCCTGTAAACACAGAAAGGAAATCATTATAACCCCCACTACTCACCCCTCGCTCCCCACACCCTTTGCCCTACCTCTGCCCATCTGTTTGAGCCTTCTGATACTGATGCCAAGAAATAGGATGAAGAGACACAGGGTTAGGAGAAGTGCCGAAATGGACAATCGCAGAGGCCTCACTCCCAACAAAATGGCGTTCTTGGATAATGGGAAATTGGCCCAGATGGTTCTGGCCTAGTCCACCCTCCCACCCTGGCTAGTCACTCTTAGGTCATGGCCACAATACCTGACTCAAGCCTCTGAGGTCTCTGGCCCTGTCCCCCTGGACAGGGAACTGCATCAGCTCCCTAGCATAAACTCCAAAAACCACAAGTCTTTGCTGATGAAGTTTAATGAAAGCTCAACACCTACTGATTATCTGCTGTGCCCAACATAGTAGGTTGGCGGGGGAGGGGGGGGGGCGGGGGTTAGAGGACTGATAATAGGAATTTACAGTTCTTCTTATTCATTATTTCCTTTGATACTGATTCAATTCTGGGAGGCATATAGGATGGATATTATCATCTCCATTTATAGATCAAAGAACTGAGGCACAGAGGGTTTAGCTCATTTTTCCCAGGGTCACACAGCTAATGAATAAGGGTCAGGATTCAAACCCAACTATTCTCACCTCACCTACTTTTTGATCTTTTTATGATAACAGAAAATACCTTTTTTATTCTCAAAGTTAAGGAGATAAGACTGATACAGAAGTAATAAATATAACTTCAAAGGAATAGATCATGGCGGTATTCTCATGAGCCTATCTCCGAGCTCTTCATGCTTGACCAAAAAAGGTGAAATGGTCATGATTATTTTTTTTTAAATATTTATTTTTGAGACAGAGCAAGAGCAAGGGAGGGTCAGAGAGAGAGGGAGACACAGAATCTGAAACAGACTCCAGGCTCTGAGCTGTCAGCACAGAGCCCAATGCAGGGCTTGAACCCACAAACTGAAAGATCATAACCTGAGTCCAAGTAGGATGCTTAGCTGACTGAGCCACCCAGGTGCCCCACTTTCCGATGTTTTCTGAGTATCCTTTGCAAATACTTAGCACTCGTCACACCATTTTGTAGTCCTGTGTGTACTTATTTGTCTAACTGACCATGCTCGGATTGTTTTGGCATCTCGGTACTGTGCCTGACATAGAGTAGGATCTGGAAGTGTTTGAGTGAATCAGTGAATACATAATTGTAACCAGGACCCCAACCTTCTCCAGATCTCTTACTTCTCAGAAGATCTAAGCAGGGAGGAACTATCTCTCGGGGTCCTGACGCTCAGCTCTTAGGTGAGCTCACATTTCCTCTTTTCTTCCCTGATGGTTATGCAGATGTCAGGCAATGAACACTGCCCGCAATTTCCCCCTGCACCCCATCTTTCCCATGAGGGGTTTAACGAGATGGGAAAGATTTGTCAGCTTTCTTCCCTCTAGGAACCACATGGGTGACTATCATAAGCAAAATCTTGAGCAGAAGATTTATTTTGCCTTTTGTTGTTGTCGATTACATTTATTGAAAGTTTAAAAACAGGCAAAACAGATCTGTTGCTTGAAGTCAGGACAGTGGTTACCTTTGAGGAGGAGCGAGAGAGAGCAGGTAGGAGGGAGCATAACGGGAGACCCTGGGGTCCTGCGAATGTCCTAGTTCTTTTTTTTAAAATTTTTAAATGTTTTATTTATTTTTTACACAGAGAGAGACAGAGCATGAGAGGGGAAGGGGCAGAGAGAGAAGGAGACCCAGAACTGGAAGCAGGCTCCAGGCTCTGAGCTAGCTGTCAGCACAGAGCCTGATGCGGGGCTTGAACCCACGAATGTGAGATCTGACCTGAGCCGAAGTCAGACGCTTAACCGACTGAGCCACCCAGGCACCCTGCAAATGTCCTAGTTCTTGACCTTTGTCTGGATACATGGATTTTTTCATTTTGTGATAATTCATTGAGTTCACACTTAGGATTTGTACAATTTTCTCTTCAGTTAAAAAATGCTAGAATGTCGACAAAACCCAAAGTGAACCAAAACAGTGACAATAGCCTATGAAGACCAAGATGAGGGACACCTGGGGGGCTCAGTCAGTTAAGTGTCGGACTTCAGCTCAGATCATGATCTCGCGGTTTGTGAGTTAGAGACCCACGTTGGGTTCTGTGCTGACAACTCGGAGCCTGGAGCCTGCTTCAGATTCTGTGTCTCCCTTTCTCTCTGCCCATCCCCAACTCTACCCTCTCTCTCAAAAATAAATAAGCATTAACAAAAAAAATTTTTTAAAGACCAAAATGATCTACTCATGTTTGCGTCTTTGACCTATTTTCCTATAACTCTCCCCAGACCAGTTGACTTTGCTCAAACTATGCTGGCCTGCCCATTCCTTGAGCAGGAACTGGTGCACTTACAGCTCACTCCGACTGAAAGGACGTCTCTCAGGTGTGCATGTGGCACACTCTTTCATCTCCAGAAGGCCTGTAACGCACACATTCCCTCTCAGGGAGGACCGCTTTTCCCTCATGACCAACCCTCACCCCTATACGTTCAGCTGCCTTTGGACTTCTTTTTCTCCATAATATCTACCACCTCGCATACTTTATAACTTGCATTAAAAAAATTCTCTCTCCCTTCTGCTAGAAGGTAAGCTCCATGAGAGCAAAGATTTCTGTCTTTTTCATTGTTGTGAGTACCCTTGAACACTGATTGGCGCAATGTAGGCACCTAGGGTTCATCCATGAGTATTTGTTGAGTGACTGGACCCTCCTTTCTTTCTCTTGGAGGTTCTCTGTTCAAGGTATTAAGGAACAGTTTCTCTTTTGTAAGGAGTCTGAGCATACCCCGGGGCCCAAAGACTCCCCAGCAACTGTTGCTTCCTGCCTAGCACATTCCTTGACATCTCCTTCATTTTTTAAAATTTTTTCTGTTTTTTATTTATTTTTGAGAGACAGAGAAAGCACGAGCAGGGGAGGGTCAGAGAGAGAGGGAGACACAGAATCCGAAGCAGGCTCCAGGCTCTGAGCTAGCTGTCAGCACAGAGCCAGACGCTCAACCAGCTGAGCCACCCAGGTGCCCCTCCTTCGTTTTTTAGAGAAAGCAACGAGTCATTCTTTCTACTACTTGTTCAGTTCTGTGCCAATTCAGTGAGTGTAGCCTTAGAAATCATGGCATTCAAACCATATGGACTAGATCCTTTTTATGGACCAGTTTCTGGGCTGAAGATCAGGACTATGAATAAGACATGTTGGTCCTCTGGGCTCACCATGTGGAAGAGGAGCCTGAAAGGTAAGCGAGTAGTCAGTGCAATGACGTAGGTCTTGAGCTGGGATGGGGCTGACTTCTGCGTTGCCCTTGCACCACCGATTGCACCTGGTACACTCAATACAGAGTACTTCTTTCTTTTTGTTGTAATTATGAGATTGTTTTCCTCTCTTTTCCAGAATCTTGGGGATAGAGATTGTGCTTATTATCTCTGTATTTCTAGCACTTAGCACAATTTCCAACTCAATAAAGGTCGGCTCAACAGAGGTATGTACTGAAGAGGAGAACAAATATGTGAGCACTGGGGCCAGGAGAGTTGGGGTCTCTCAGGGAAGCCTTCACAGGGGTGACCACATTGTGGCAGGTTTTGAATAAAAACAAAAGGCTCCTATTACTCAACTATTTGTGATCCATCCAAGAATGCCCTGCTTCTTCTTTGCTCTGTTGTCCCCTTTGCCTGAAATGCCCTTCCTTGCTTTTTCCACCTGCCGAGGTCCTCTTTCTCCTTCAAGAAGGGACTCAAATATCTGTTTGCCTCTGCTCATATTTGTGGGGGGTTTGCTTTGGTACATGGGAAAAAGAAAGGAACCTGGCTGAAGAAGAGACAAAGTGGGAGAAGGGAAAGGCAGAATTAGCCCCGTAAAGATCTAAGAAAAAGAAAAAGGCTTGAGGCCCTTTGCTTAGGGAAGGGGAAGGTCAGAAGTTAGAGAAAATGTTCAAAAGCCCTTCTGTGAGGCTTTGGGCACAAGGAGAGCTGCTCTGGGGTGCAGGTGATGTGATTCTGCTAGCACGGAGAATCCCTCAATTCAGGAAAGTCCTCAAAGCTTCTGCGAAGCGATCAGTTTTATCTTTTAGAAAGGAACTAATGAATTGCTGGAACAGGCAAAGAAACATTTTGAGTAGGACCGCCCAGAACATGCCTGGGCAGATGAATCATAGTGTGCCTGACAGTTACCTCAGCTTCATGATCATATTAAAATCCCCGCCCTGGGACGGGCATCAATCTCATCAGCATAACATACAATGTATATAGGCGTATTTTCTGAATGTGAGTGTGCAGCTCTCTGCCTGCCCATTATACATGATGATGAGCCCCTCTCAATATGCATCCCAGACCCCAAGAAGAGGAACCTGCTTATCTGCAAGTTTTTCCCCCTCATTATCCAGTTTTGGTTTATATTAAGTTCCGAACGCTTGATGTGTATATATCGATAGCTTGTTGTGGTTTTCGTATACATTTCCCTTATGATCAGTTACATTTGATATCTCTTAATGTATTTATTGGCCATTTCCGTTTGAATATTTACTTTAGCCACTCGTCTGTTGAAATCTTTGATCTATTTTTAAGTGGATCCTCAGGGCTTTTTTTCTTATTTATTTAGGAGTTCTTGATATATCCTAGATACAAAATATATTTTGAAAATCTTTCTCTCCCACTTTGCAGATTGTCTTTTTTATTCTCTTTTATATTTTATTTATTGTTTAATTTACATCCAAGTTAGCTACCATCTAGTGCAACGATGATTTCAGGAGTATGTTTCTTAACGCCCCTGACCCGGTTAGCCCATCCTCCTTCCCACAGCCCCTCTAGCAACCCTGTTTGTTCTTTATATTGAAGAGTCTTTTATGTTTTGTCTCCCTCCCTGTTTTTATATTATTTTTGCTTCCTTTCACTTATGTTCATCTGCTTTGTATCTTAAATTCCTCATATGAGAGAAATCATATGATATCTGTCTCTCTCTGACCAACTAATTGCTTATTACAAATTTAACACAATCTCAATTAAAATACCAACAGCATTTTTCACAGAATGAGAATGAACGATCCTAAAATTTGGAACCACCAAAGATCCTGAAGAGTCAAAGCAATCTTGGAAAACTAGAACAAAGCAGGAGGAATCACAATTTCAGATTTCAAGTTATACTACAAAGCTTTAGTGATCAAAACAGGATGGTAGTGGCACAAAACAGGCACATAGATCAAAGGAACAGAATAGAGAACCCAGAAATAAACTCATATGGCCAATTAATCTCTGACAAAGGAAGCAAGAACATGCCATGGAAAAAAGAAGGTCTCTTCAACAAATGGTGTTGGGAAAACTGGACAGCTACATGCAAAAGAATGAAGTTGGACCACTTTCTTACACCATACACAAAAATAAACTCAAAATGGAGTAAAGACCTAAATACGAGACCTGAAACCATAAAATTCCTAAAAGAAAATATAAGGAGTAATCTCTTTGACATCAACCATGGAAACGTTTTTCTATATATGTTTCCTTTGGCAGAATTAAACTATTGCGGTCATAACAAAATAAAAACCCTTTTCATACTGAAGAAAACCATCAACAAAATCAAAGACAGCTTAGTGAATGGGAGAAGATATTTGCAAATGACCTATCAGATTATGGGTTAGTATCCAAAATATATAAAGAACTTATACAACTCAACACTTAAAACCCAAATAAGTCAATTTAAAAACGGGCAGGAGAAATGAATAGTCTCCAAAGAAGACATCCAAATGGCAACAGACACATGAAAAGATGCTCAGCGTCACTCATCATCAGGGAAATGCAAAGCAGAACCACAGAGAGATGTCACCCCACACCTGTCAGTGTGGCTAAAATAAAAAACACAAGAAATAGCAGGTGTTGGTGAGGTTGTGGAGGAAAAGAAGCCCCGTGCTGTGGTGGGAAAGCAAGCTATCCAGTTACTGTGGGAAACAGCATGGAGGTTCCTCAAAAAGTTAAAAATAGAACTTCCCTATGATCTGGCAATTGCACTACTGGGTATTTACCAAAGAGATATGAAAATATGAACTCAAAGGGATACACACCCCCCCTGTGTTTATAGAAGCAATATTTACAATAGCCAAGATATGGAAGCAGCCCAAGTATTCATCGATAGATGAATGGATGAAGAAGATGTGGTGTATACACACAATGGAATATTAAAGGAATGAAATCTTGCCAACTGCAACAACATGGGTGGATCTGAAAGGTATAATGCTAAGTGAAATAAGTCAGACAGATAAAGCCAAATACATATGGTCCTCCTCATATGTGGAATTTAAGGAACAAAACAAAGAAAAAAAGAGACAGACCATGAAACAGATTCTTAACTCTAGAAAACAAACTACTGGTCCCTAGAAGGGAGCTGGGTGGGGTGATGGGGAAAATAGTTGAAAGGAGTGAACAAGACACTTATCATGATGAGCACTGAGTAATGTATAGAACTGTTGACTCACTATGTTGTACACCTGAAACGAATATAACACTGTTTGTTAATTACACTTGAACTTTAAAAACTTGGTTTAAAAAAGGAAAAAAGGAGTCTGCGCGCTCCTCTTTGGGGAGTCACAGCTTTGGAAATTATTCTCCGTGTTCTCCGTATTTGCTGCCAGTAGAGGACTTTGTAAGGCAACGCTAGCTGGTGTAGCTTCTCCCTGTAACTCACTGATGAGCCAACTCACATTGGTTCAGGAACAAATTTTGGTGACCCAGGTGGGACTCTTGTCCTTCTGAGGTTCTGCCCTGAGGAGAGTAGAGAACAGTGGTCCCTCATTCTGGGCTAACCCATTCAAGCCCCTGGGGTCCGGCTGGGGGTGTATTCCTTGGGGGGGTTCCCCTCCTTGGTGCCTGTAACCACCACCGGCATTGGGACCTCCCCTGAAATCCAGCAGCTGCACTGAGTAGTTTAACTCAGAAGGCTCTCTGCTGGCCTAGGCTAGGTCTACAGTACAGCGTTTAGAGGTGAACTGAGGGTGTCTCACGAAGTCTGGGTGAACGGGGAAGACCCTTAGGAAGATTGCACAGCCTGGCTCTCCAGGAGGCTTGCATGCTCCAGCCTGGCGAAATGGGAGCAATTGCTTTTGAGACTAGTCAGAGGGTGAACTTGGTCTCTGTGCTGGGGACGCTGAACACTGTTGTTCTGGTCTTGGGTGCTTAGGGTCTGGGAGGTGGCTAGACGTCTCCATCCTGGCTGATCTAGTATCTGTGTGATGAGTTTTCATCAGGTGACTGTTGTTGGCTGTTTGAATCTCCACGCCGAGGGCTTGGCCATTGGATACCTTGTCTTTCTCTTCTTTTCCTTACTGGGGATCTCTAAGTAGGGCCCCAGTTCTCCGGTGTGACTTCACTTTTACTAACAGTTAAGATAGACCCTCTAGAGTCCTTGGCAGTCCCCAAGGCCTTTCTTTCTTTCTTTAGCCTTTTTCTTCAGAAAAAAAATTTTTTAATGTTTATTTCCTTTTGTGAGAGAGTAAGAGATAGAGCACCAGTGGGGGAGGGGCAGAGAAAGAGGGAGACACAGAATCTGAAGCAGGCTCTAGGCTCGGAGCTGTCAGCACAGACCCCGATGCAGGACTTGAACTCACCAACTGTGAGACTATGACGTCAGCCAAAGTCGGACGCTTAACCAACTGAGCCACTCATAGCTTTTTTCTTAAGGACAAGCCACTCCAGTCTTAAATATTCTGTGAGCAAGACTGTGTGGCATTGGTGTCACTACTAATCACTGTAAGGGACCTTTGGAAGTTAAGAGGCTCTAAGGAAGAGTCCTAGAACATGGGACAAGTTTCATTTTGAGCAACAGCCTGTGGCCTGCAGCCCCCAGAACTGGAAGGCTTTTGGACACCCCCCTTTGACTTGAAAGCAAGTGATTCCTTTTCAGAAGCCTGGCCACCATATGCTTTAGAAGATGGAGAGGAGTGGCCAGAAAATGGAGCTTTAAAATTCAACACTGCATTGCAATTAAAACTATTTTGTAGAAAAGTAAGAAAACAGGAAGAGAGCCCATATGTTCAGTGCTTTATGCCACTATCTCAAAACGAGGGCTTACAGAAGAAATGTAAAATTTGTAAGATAAAGGTGGGAGCCAAAACCTCAAAAACGCTTTCCATGCTGAAAGATCCATCTGACAAAGAGCGATTCCTTCAAGTCAGATGACATAAAGTGAGAAACCATTTGCCTCAAATGCCTTCTCAGTTTTTTTTTTACTTTTAAAATATATTTTTAAAATTATTTTTATGTCTTTATTTTATTCTGAGAGAGAGAGAGAGACAGAGAGTGAGCAGGGGAGGGGCAGAGAGAGGGAGACACAGAATCTGAAGCAGGCTCCAGGCTCTAGGCTGTCAGCACAGAGCCCGACGTGGGGCTTGAACCCACAGACTGTGAGATCATGACCTGAGCCGCAGTCGGATGCTTAACCGACTGAGCCATCCAGGCGCCTCTCAGTTTCTTTTTTTTTAATTAAAAAATTTTTTTTAATGTTTATTTTTGAGACAGAGAGAGACAGAATATGAATGGGGGAGGGGCAGAGAGAGAGAGAAGGAGATGTAGAATCCAAAGTAGACTTCAGGCTCTGAGCTGTCAGCACAGAGCCTGATGTGGGACTTGAACCCATGAACCGGAGATCATAACCTGAACTGAAGTTGGACACTCAACTGACTGAGCCACTCAGGCGCCCATGCCTTCTCCATGTCTAAGTCAGCCATTAAATCTTAACAAACCTCCACCTTCTACTTTATTCCCTGGTACCCAGATCCTTAGTGACACCAGGCCCCAATTCCTCCAACCCCATCAGTGCTAATCCCCAATCTCTCATTCACACACACACACACACCCAAGCAGCTCCGATGTCTCCAGGAGCCCTTTATCCTCCCTTATCAGATAGCTCTACTTTAGGAGGACCTGCTTCAAGACTGGGGCTGGAAGATTCCCACTAAGATAGGAATCTGATGGTGACAGATGTCTCATTAGTGTGCATGTCCCCTTGCCAACATCAGGCCCGTACAACCAGAAGGCACACACCAGGGGCTATGAGATGATCTGGTTGAATTAATAAATTTACTACATCGTTTCGTGCACAATCCAGCCTGGGTAGATATTCGAGATTTACTAACCACCCTCCTAACAGCAGAAGAAAAGTCTGTGGTGGTGACAAAAGCCAGGGAAGAGGCTGAGAGGGACAGTCAGCCTGGATCAGGCTCTAGGAGACGGAGTGAGGAGGCAGTGCCAGAAGCGACCCGCAATGGGGTCCTAGCTCCTTAGGGTTTAGGGCTTTACTGGAGCCGACTGTTGGAAGCCATCCAAGAAAGAAGGAGACCTCCTATAAACTGGCCCAGATCGAGGGAGGTTCACCAGGGGACAAATGAAAACCCACCAGCCTTCTCAGGCTGTGGAATTGTTGGAGACAGTGTACAAATCAGGACCCCGAGGTCCAAGGTAGCCAAAGTGGCCCTTAATGCTTATTTCATATCTCAAAGTGTTCCAGAAATCCATAGACAACTTCAAAAATTGGCCATGAGTCCCGACACTCTGCTAATAGAAGCAGCCTTTCGGGTGTTCGATGACCGAGCTGTGACGGACGGCAGGAGAGAAGACGAGGAAGCAGAACGGTGAACTGCCTTCTGCCGGTGGGTCTTCAGGCTGCTCGAGGGAACCCCGGGGGAGGAAGAAAGATGTCTCGGGTGAGTGTCCCCAGCCCCACCACGGGACCGGGAGGCCGCTGACAGAGTTGGGGACAGTCAGTGTGCGTATTGTAAGCAGGGGGGCTGGCAACGGATTGCTAAAGGCAGCCCCAGAAGGTAAGGAGGATGGGCAAACCCGAATCACCCCAGTTGCCTCTCTGTGACAATGGAATGTGACGGGGCCGTGGGACTCCATGGCCAGTGTCAGATCATCAGATCCTCATCTCCCACGAGGAGCCCTGGGTGATCCTAGCAGTGGGAGGAGAGTGGGTTGAATTTTTGCTCAATCCTGGAGCCACCTTCTCTGTGTTAAGCACCCAAAAGGGTAGCCTTTCTTTTTTCTTTTTAAATTTTTTATTGTTTATTTATTTTTAAGAGAGAGAGAGAACGTGACCATCAGAGGGGCAGAGAGAGGGGAAGACACAGAATTCAAAGTAGGCTCCAGACTCCAAGCTGTGAGTACAGAGCGTGAAATGGGGCTCAAACTCACGAACCATGAAATCATGACCTGAGCTGAAGTTGGCTGCTCAACCGACTGAGCCACCTAAGCGCCCCAAGGCTAGCCTTTCTAACACAAAATATAAGATAAAAAGAATCTTGGGAAAAGGAGAGACCAAAGGATTTCTGGAGACTCTGACTTGTGAAACAAGGTCAAAATGACTAAAGCACTCTTTAGTCCCTCCACACGGGGAACCTCAATCAGTTGGGTGCAAGACTGGGCAGAGATCCAAGTGTCCAGGTGCTGGGGAAGTAAACTCGTGGCTCTACTGTGCAGGGTGCCAAGACCTGAAAGACAGAGGGTCCACAAAGTGCTTTAAGCCAGGTTAACCCAGAGATCTGGGCAGACGGCTGAGTGGGTGTGCCCACAGCGCCACACTCGTGAGCAGATAGATCGTTGACCCCGGGGTCAAGGAACACCCCTTAAAACAAGAAGCTATAAGAGAGATCTCCTGGGTAGTAGACTCTTAGAGCAAGAGACTCTTGATCAGGCCGTGTGGCTTGCGGAGCAACGCCCCTGTTGTTCCCATGAAAAAGCCAGGGGGTGTGGAACAGATCTGATCTGTTCAAGGCCTCTAACCTGTTTTTTTATTTTAATGTTTATTTTCGAGGGAGAGAGAGAGACAGAGTACGAGTAGAGGAAAGGCAGAGAGGTAGGAGAGACAGAATCGGAAGCAGGCTCCAGGCTCCGAGCTGTCAGCACAGAACCTGATGCAGGGCTTGAACTCACAAACTGTGAGATTATGATGTGAGCTGAAGTCAGAGGCTTAACTGACTGAGCCACCCAGGCGTCCCTAGACCCCCAAACTGTTAATGAGACTACTTGAGACATATATCCTGTAGTACCAAATCTGTATACTTTTTTAGCCAATTTGCCAAGTAATAGTAAATATTAAGCTGTGTTAGATTTAAAGAAGGCTCAGGGCGCTTGGTGGCTCAGTCGGTTAAGTGCCCAGCTTCAGCTCAGGTCATGATCTCACAGTTCGTGGGTTTGAGCCCCGTGTCGGGCTCTCTGCTGACAGCTCAGAGCCTGGAGCCTGCTTTGAATTCTGTATCTCCATCTCTCTCTGACCCTCCCCTGCCCGCGCTGTCTCTCTGTCTCTCACAAATGAAAGAAAGAAAGAAAGAAAGAAAGAAAGAAAGAAAGAAAGAAAGAAAGAAAGAAAGAAAGAAGGCCCTTTTCTGCTCCCCACTGGATTCTGAATCCCCAAACTCTTTGTCTTTGAGACCTTGGCCTCCACCAAATCAACAATACTGCTAGACCGTTTTACCTCAGGGATCTTCCACTCTCTTTGGAGAAATCCTAGAAGAAGCTTTAAAAGAGCTAACTCTGAGGGAGTCTGGGCGGCTCAGTCGGTTAAGAGTCTGACTTCGGCTCAGGTCATGATCTTGCCGTTTGTGAGTTCAAGCCCCGTGTCAGGCTCTGTGCTGACAACTGGGGACCTGGAGGCTGCTTCAGATTCTGTGTCTCCCTCTCTCTCTCTCTGTCCCTCTCCTGCTCACATTCGGTCTCTCTGTCTCTCAAAAATAAGTAAATGAATTAAAAAAAAAGAGTTAACTCTGGAAAAGAGTACTCTCATGCAAAGCGTGGATGGTGTTCCAATAGCCAGCCTCACTTAGGATACTTCTGATAAAAATACTATGTTCACATTATATTTCTTAGCCAGCAAGGGATATAAGATATCAAAGAAGAGGCTCCTAGGGGGACCCTCGGCCAGGGCAGAGGAAGGCTGGCTTGTAGATGGCAGCAGTTTCAAGTGGGCACGAGAGGCGGGTATGCAGTGTCCCTAGACGCTCTTGTAGAGACTCGGAGGCTCACCCCAGGCTCCTCAGCCCAAAAGGCAGACATACTTGCACCTTTAGAATGCTGTCAAGATAGGGGCCCCTGGGGAGCCAGTGGTTTAAGTGGCCGACTTCGACTTATGTCATGATCTCATGATTCACGAGTTTGAGGCCCACCTTGGGCTCTGCACCGACAGCTCATCGCCTGGAGCCTGCTTCAGATTCTGTGTTTCCTTCTCTCTGCCCTCCCCCACTCACACTCTCTCTTGCTCTCAAAAAAAAAAAAACCCCAAGAAACATTACAAAAATTTTTTGAACAATCCTGTCAAGATAATATGCTACCCATTTTCACTGATTCTAAGTACACCTTCCTTGTCTTCCATGCCCATGGAGCCACATGGGAAGGAAGAGATTATTAAATTCTGGATATAAAGAAATCAGCTACGGCAAAGAAATCTATAGGCTGTTGGAAATGGTGCACAAGCCAAACAAGGTGCCCGTGGTGCATCGCAAGTGCCACCAGAGAGGAAATTCAGGAGTCACGTGGGGGAAGTGGTTTGGCAGCTGCAGCCACAGGAAGGGCTGCTCGGTCACAAGGGACTTCGCAGCAGTGACACCCGCCCTGCCTCTTTATCAGTCCGTCCCAACCTGCCCCCACGATGAGACCGAGGAGGCAGCGAAAACGCTGCCGTTGGGCCCCGATAATCAGAGGACAGACGTCAAAGAGTAGTGGGAAAGTCCGGGTGCCCGGGCAGACTGCGTGGGGCCTTCTCAAGACTGCGCATGACCCAGGGGCGCCTGGGGACCTCAGTCGGTTAAGTGTCCAACTTCGGCTCAGGTCATGATCTCACGGTTCGTGGGTTCAAGCCCCGCATCGGGCTCTGTGCTGACAGCTCAGAGCCTGGAGCCTGCTTCAGATTCTGTGTCTCCTTCTTTCTCTGCCCCTCCCCTTCTCTCTCTGTCTCTCTCTCCTTCAAAAACAAACATTAAAACAATGTTTAAAGAGTGCACAAGATCCACCGGACTGTGGCAGAGCAGCTTTATGGCCGTGGTTCACAAAGACGACAAAAGGTGCAGGGAATGAAAGAGATTATGAAAAGAGCGGCAAGCCGGTATGTCCACAGTCAGGCCCACAACGTACAAAGCAGGCCTCTGGTACCGTTGGCCGAGGCCAGGCAGGCTGGGGGGACCCCGCCGGAGGAGGACTGGGAAATGGCTTCTAAGTCATGCCAGTGGCACCTGGGGGTTTCAAATGCCTCTGGACATTTGTAGATACATTTGCCGGATGGATTGAGACCTCTCGCGGTGGGGTAGGAAGGGCAAATGAGGCAGCGAAGGCCTTATCAGAAGAGACGTTTCTCTGATTTCGATTACCGAGGTCACTACAAAGTGATAATGGATTGACTTTCATATCAGAGGTCACGTCTGGGGTAGACAGAGTTGTGGACATCAAACGGAGGCCACACCCTGCGCCCGGAAACTTCTAGAAAGACAGGACGGGAAGGACTCATTATCTCCCACGGCTCTGCCCTCCTCGCACTTTTTCGTAGCTTCCTGATTATTTCCCTGTTGTGATGTCCATGCCTCCAGCCTCTAGTCCTTTGTTTCCAGTGCTCCCTGGAAATCTCTGGATATCATACTCCTGTCTTAAAACTAGTAGGTCCGACATTGAACCCCCCACCTCCCCTCCCCTTCATCCCAACTTTATCACCGCTGGCGACTCCGTCTGAAATCTCCCTGCCCCTTCCTTCCACAGTACTTCGTATCTCCTTTCCCTGCTTGATGCATTTTTTTTTCTCCTTATCATTTGTCGCTGTGCACGATGCCATCTCACTTATGCGTCTTGTTTCCCCTGCTCAGATGTGAGCTCCACGGGGAACCCGAGTCCACGATGTGTCTCCAGAAGCTAGAAAAGCAGGGTTTCCCCCTCCCTCCTGGTGTCCATCTAGTTAATTCTGAATCCACGGTGACTGTCACCTCGGCCCTTTCTCTTGTGCCGCGGCTGCGTCTGGGTGTACATCACTGTTTCTCAGAACTGTTGCAAGAGCTTGCCACCTGCTGGCTAGCCAAATTTGGGCCAGTTATTTAAATTCGCATTGTAAAATGGGGTCAGTATAGCACAGGCTCCCTAGACCTGTCCCGAGGCTTATGTATACAATGCGTGCACAGAACGGGGCGCAGGGCCCGAACAGGAGCCGTCAAGGAGCATTCCCGATTTCATTGCTACCCTGGGCGGGCTCTGGCCTGGCTTTTCTATCCCGTCTCCTGCCCCACCTGTGCCTGAAGCCTATAGTGCGGCTCCAATAACCATCTGTGGCTCCCAAACAAGACATTTTCCACGTGATGGGCAGTGAGGAACGGGTAGGCAGGAGCCTCGGGGCCTTTCTGTGTGGCACATAAAGTTCTAGTGGGCTAGCTAGCCCCTGACTTGAATCACAGGAAGGGAGAGACGGAGAGCACAGTCAGCACAAAGGAACAGCACTATTTCTGATATTTTCCTCGTGCCTAGAAATTCTGGCTCAACTGAACCATAGATTTTCCAATAATTTCGATGTGGAAGCTTCAGAAGACTAAGGAACCTACCTGAGGTCACACAGCAAGATCGTAGCTTGTTTGGCAAGAGAACTCGCTTTCCTAACAGCTGTGCTCTGTAGATCACAGCATGTTGGCTGTAAACTCCAAACTGTCTGGTCTTAGAAAAAGCTCACCCCCGCTGCCCCGCGGACGCTGCCCGTAAATGCAGACTCAAGGGAACTGCCAACGCCGCGGGAGCTTGGGCACCGAGTGTGCTGAGGGGAGAGGAGGAGGCACGCACCCAGTCCCTCGGGGGAGAGAAGGACAGACAGCGACGCACACTCACTCAGGGCTGCGGGGTACCCGCCGCGTGGATTACCTGGGCCGAGGCAGAGGAGCAGCGCCAGCGGCGGGAGCAGGCGGAGCATGCCGTCGGTGGGGCGGGCGCGCGGGGCCTCCCGCCCGGTGTCCGCCCGCCGCGGGTCTGTCATCGACTGAGCGTGCCTCTCACCCCGACTTCTCCTTCCTCCCGGGGGTGTGGTGAGCCTTCCTGCACACTGACAGCCCTCATTTGACTACTATTCTGTTTACTCTCTTCTGAGAGAAGCGCAAAGATCTTAATGTGCGATGTGAGTGCAATTTTCATTTTCTATCTACTTCCTTTTTTCATTTTTTGGCTTTTTAAAAAATTGTGGCGGAATGGCCCAAATGACATGTTGTGGTGTTGTAACCTAAGAGTCACTATTTTCACTGCCCGAGTCAGAGGCGTGAGTTGCGCTCACGTGACTGGAGAGCCACCACCACTACAAGCTTCCCTCCTTTAGGTGCGCTCCGAGTCATTGAGCATCGCAGACATTGTCTTTTTTTAAAAATTGAAGTTTTGTGGCAACCCTGGGTCGAGCAAGACTGTTGGTGGCATTTCCCCAACATTTCCTGACTCTGTGACACGTTTTGGCAATTCTCACAGTATTTCAAACTTTTTCATTATTTTTATATTTTTACGGTGATCTGTGATCAGTGATCTTTGATGTCAGCACTGTAATGGTCTGGGGGTGCCACAAGTCGTGGCCCTATAAGATGGTGAACTTGGTAGATGGTGTGTGTGTGTTGATGTTCCCCCAGCAGCTGCTCCCCTGTGTCTCTCCCTCTCCTCAGCCTCCCCGTTCCCTGTGCCACGGCAGTGGTGACATCAGGCCGATCACCGACCAGCCGACGATGGCTGCTAAGTGTGCGAGTGAAAGGCAGAGTCCCACACCCATCACTTTAAGTCAAAAGCTAGCGGTGATCCAGTTCCGGGGGGAAGGTGCGTCCAAAGCTGAGACACATGGAAAGCTTAGGCCTCTCGCGCCAAATGGTTGGCCAAGTTGTGAACCCAAGGGGACAGTTCTTGAAGGAAATTAAAAGGGCTGTCCCAGGGAACAGGTGGATGATAAGAAAGCTAAATGGCCTTACTGCTGATGCGGAGAAAGTCTGAGTGGTCTGGGCGGAACACCAAGTGCACGGCGTCCCGGTGAGCCAGAGTCTGGTTCGCAGCAAGGCCTAGACCGTCTTCACTCTGCAGAGGCCGTGCGAGGGGAGGAGACTTCTCAAGCACAGGGAGAAGCTGACGGAGGCTGGGCGGCGAGGGCTCAGGAAAGAAGCCGCCTGCACCGCAGAGAAGCGTGGGGAGGAGCAGCCAGTCTGATGCAGAAGCCACTGCCAGTTCTCCGGAAGACCCAGCTAGGAGGATTCACATGGGCAGCCACGCTAACCACCAGGCTCTTAGTGTAGACAAAACAGTCTCATGTTGGAAGAGGATGCCACCTAGGACTCTTGGGGCTGGACGGGAGGCATCCATGCCTGCTTCCCAGGCTTCAGAGGATGGGCTGACCCTCTTGTTAGGGGCTAGTGCAGCTGGTGACTGTGAGCTGAAGCCGATACTTGGTGACCGTTCTGACAATCCCGGGGCTTTAACAATTATGCCGAACCGACCTGTGCCCTAGAAACGGGACAACAAAGACTAGAAGACAGCATGTCTGTTTCCAACATTGGTTACCAAGTATCTTAAGTCCACTGCTGAAGCTGCTGTGCAGAAAACATTTTTTCTTTCAAAATATTACTGCTCCTTGACCATGACCTAGTCACCCAAGCACTTTGATGGAAATGGACACGAGACTAGTGTTGTTGTCATGCCTGCTGACGCGCCTGCACCCGTTCCGCAGCTCCCGAGTCCAGGGATCATTTCGACTTCCGAGTCTTATGATTTGACAAATGCATTTTGTGCGACTGTGGCTGCCATGGATAACGATTCTGCTGATGGTCTGGACAAAGTGAACTGAAAGCCTCTGGAAAGGATTCCTCATTCTAGATGCCACTCGGAACGTTCATGGTTCACGGGAAGAGTCAAAACATCACCATTTACAGGAACGGTAAGAAGCAGATCACAGACTTCACAGATGACTCCGAGGGTTCAAGACCTCCATGGAGGCTGTAACTGCTGATGGGGTGGAAACAGCAAGAGAATTAGAATCAGAAGTGGAACCTGAAGACGGGATGGATTGCTTCAATCTGAGGCTAAAACTTTAATGGATGAAGATTTGCTTCTCATGGAGGAGCAGAGAAAAAGAAAATTTTTTCTGAGATGGAATCTACTCCTGGTGAGGATGCCGTGAGGGTTGTTGATATGACAACAAAGGACTGAGAATATTGCATTAATGTAGTTGAGAAAAACAGTGCCAGGGATAAGGACAATTGACCCTAATTTTGAAACAAGTTCTACTGTGGGTAACATGTTATGGAACAGCATTGCATGCAACAGAGATATCACTCCTGAAAGGAAGGGTCAAACTTCATCGTTGTCTTATTTTAAGAAATTGCGGCAGCCTGCCCAGCCTTCTGGAAGCCCCACCTCCGCCAGCCAGCAGCCACCAACATGGAGGCAAGACCCTCCTCCAGCAAAAAGATTACTACTCACTGAAAGTTCAGATGAGGGGTAGCATTTTTTAGCAGTAAAACACTTTTAGAGTCTTTTATTATATCTGATATAGGCATGTTAAGAGATAAAGACATATGATTTTGTATTGTGTAGCTAAGATATACAGATGCTGACTTGGTGTGCTTGCAGGAATAAAGAATTAGGTCACCACAGACGAACAGAGATAACGAGAGTCAAGGAGTAGAGAGACAGAGCCCCTGGAACAATGTCGTTTGGTCTCTGGGCGTACATGTATCTGATACTCTTGATCTCTCCATATATGTAAGCCCTGGTAGCCCTGTTCTTCACTTACCTAAAACTTGGTAAGTTACCCTCTGTATTGGCCCTCTGCAGCTCTGGAAATTTTGAATTAAAAAATCTTTTGGAAATGTTTCCTCTTGTCCTTTGAAAACGAGCTGATATTTTTAGTTTTTATCCAACACCTCGTTTACCTACCTTTTATCTTCTGTTCAAAACCAAGATCACCTTTAAAAAATTTTTTTTAATGTTTATTTATTTTTGAGAGAGAGATAGAATATAAGTGGGGGAGGGGCAGAGAGAGAGGAAGACACAGAATCTGAAGCAGGCTCCAGGCTCTGAGCTGGCAGCACAGAACCCGATGTGGGGCTCCAACTCATGAACTGAGATCATGACCTGAACCGAAGTCCAATGCTTAACCAACTAAGCCATGATCACCTTGAAACTGAGGTATGTCTGGTTGTGTCTACAGTCTTCTCACAGCACACGTAGCACAGGTTCACATAGAAGACATCATCTACCTTGAAAAGCTTCTCCAATCATCCTGAAAACGAGGTGACGTGACTTGTTCCAATTATTCAAATCCTAGCATTTCTCACGTAGTTCAGAATGTTTCCATTGGCCTGTCTCCTTTATTTCTTCATAATTTAATTCATGACATGAAATGTGGTGATAACCATTCTTCCCTACAGCCTAACACTGTTCCTAGGAACACAACGGGCACTTAGTGAATATTTATCAAGTTAATGAATAAACGCAATGCAGCATAATCCGATGTAAGGACTACAAGATGTTCTCTTCTTTCTTTTTTTCTTTTTTTAAAAAATTGAAGCATAGTTGACAATATCGACTATAGCTGACTATAAAACTAGTATTATTAGTTTCGGGTGTACAACATAGTGATTCAGTATTTATAGGCATTATGAAATGTTCACCAATATAAGGATAGTTCTTGCCTGTCAGCATATAAGGTTATTCCAATTTATTGACTATATTCTTTATGCTGTACTTTCCATCCCCATGACTTATTTATTTTATAAGTGGAAGTGTGTACTTCTTGATCTCTTTCACCTAATTCATTCAGGCCTGTGGTCCCTTCCCAAATTGCCAACCACCAGTTTGTTCTCTGTATTTATGAGTCTGTTTTTGTTTGTGGTGTTTTTTAGATTCCATACGTAAGTGAAATCATATGGTATTTATCCCTCTCTATGTGATTTATTTCACTGAGCCTAATATTTTCTTGGTCCATCTATGTAGTTGCAAATGGCAAGATTTCATTAATTTTTATGGCTGAGTAATATTCCATTGTATATATATGCCACATCTTCATTGTCCATTCATCTATCAATGGACGTTCAGTTCTATATCTAGGCTATTGTAAATAATTCTGCAATAAGCATAGAAATATATATATATCTTTTCAAAGTAGTGTTTTTGCTTCCTTTGGATAAATTATCCAGAAGTGGAATAGAAGTGGAGTAAATCATAGGGTAGTTCTATTCTGAATTTTTTGAAGGAATCCCGATACTGTTTTCTAGAGTGGCTGCACCAGTTTATATTCCTACCAACAGTGCATGAAGGTTCCCTTTTCTGCACATCCTTGCCAAATTTGTTATTTCTTATCTTTTTGATACTAGCCATTCTGATCAGTGTGAGATAACATCTTATTGTGATTTTGATGTGTTTTTCCCTGCTGATCAGTGATGTTGAGAATCTTCTCATGTGTCTATTGGTCATCAGTAGGTCTGCTTTAGAAAAATGTCTATTTGGGTTCACTGTCTATTTTTTAATTGGATTGATTGGGGGTTTTTGGTATCAAGTTGGAAGAGTTCTTTATTTTGCTATATTTTATTTATTTATTTATTTATTTATTTATTTATTTATTTAAAGTATGCTCTGTGCCCAACGTGGGGCTTGAACTCATGACTCTGAGATTAAGAGTCATGTCCTCTACTAACTGAGCCAGGCAGGCCCCCTTGCTGTAAAGTATTTTTATTAAAATTTTTTTTAATGTTTATTTTTGAGAGAGAGAGACTGAGCTCAAGAGGGGGAGGGGTGGAGAGAGAGGGAGACACAGAATCTGAAGCAGGTTCCAGGCTCTGAGCTGTTAGCACAGAGCCTGATGTGGAGCTCGAACCCACAAGCCGTGAGATCATGACCTGAGCCAATGTCGGATGCTTAACCAACTGAGCCACCTAAGCACCTACCACCCCCTTCCTATAAAGTATTATTAAATGAAGGTATGTATTATTTTTAGATGTAATGCCATTGCACACTTAATAGATTACAATATAGTATAAACATAACTTTTATATGCACAGGGAAACAAAAAAATTCACTTGATTTGCTTTATTTTGATATTCACTTTATTGTAATGTTCTGGAGATGAACCTGCAATATCTCTGAGGTATGCTTGTATTTATTTCCAAAATGTTTTCATTACCTGTGATACTGTGATTTATGAGAAATATATATTTGGTCATTCATTTCCTGTATATATTTGATCTTTGCTCATGGTTTCTGGCTCACAGCTCCCAAGACCCTTGGAATTTCCTGAGTGATTAGAGCAATGGGAGTATCTTTTGTTACAATATTTGGTCTTTAAAGATCAAGATTGAAAGATCTAAAGATCTCTAAGATTCAATTCCTAAAGTCTTTCAGAGC
Organism: Helogale parvula; assembly: GCA_004023845.1. Lineage (NCBI taxonomy): Eukaryota > Metazoa > Chordata > Mammalia > Carnivora > Herpestidae > Helogale > Helogale parvula. The sequence continues at coordinate 66,869 of PJEM01005288.1, forward strand.
CTTAAAAGTGAAATGGGTGTCTTGTTCATAAGAAACCTTTCTCACCACAACTGGATTTATGTTAATGAGGTGGCTTTGGGACTGCACCTCAGAAGAGGGTTGGTGGCCAGGGTAACTGGCCATGTCTTTAGAGGGTTGGAAATTTTAGTCCCACTTCCTGACCTCCTGGGAGGGGAGGGGGTTGAAGGTCGAATCAGTTTCCAATGGTCAATGAGTTCATCAATCATGCCTAGGTAATCAAATCTCCATGGAAACCCAAAAGGAGGAGGTTCAGAGAGCTTTCAGGTTGGTGAACACACAGAGATTTGGGAGAATGGTGACCTCAGAGAGCTCACTGAAGCTCCTCGCCCTTTCTCAATCCTGTGCCCTGTGCATCTCTTCCCTTGGGCTGTTCCTGGGTTATACCCTTTCCTAATAAACTGGTTATCTAGTAAGTGAAGAATTTTCTTGAATTCTGTGCAATGTTCTAGGAGATTAATTGAACCCGAGGAGAGGGAAGTTGGAAACTTCAATCTATAACCTGGGAATCAGTGACCCTGATGACAACCTGCATTTGTGACTGGTATCTAAAAAAGTGGTGGTGGGCAGGGGGAGGGCAGCCTTGTGGGACTAAACCCTTCACCGGTAGAAATGGATACTGTCTCCAGGTAAATGGTGTGAAAATTATGGAGCTGAATTATAGGACACTGAGCTGGTGTTGGAAAATTCCTTCTTTATTCAGTCACTCCCTCACCACCCAAAATGCATAATAGAATTGCAGAACCTTTTACTACCAGGAACAGAAGATCTATAACCATTAAGCAATTACTCCCTATCTCTCTTTCAGCCCCTGGCAACCTAATCTGCTTTCTGGCTCTATGGCTTTGCCTATTCTAGATACCTCATATAAGTGGAATTATGCTTGCCCTCTGTGTCTGGCTTATTTCAAATAGCATAATGTCGTCCAGGTATATCCACATTATAGAATGTATCAGAATTTCATTCTGGTTTTTTATGGCTAAATAATTCATTTGTTTGCATATACTGCATTTTCTTTACTCATTCATCTGTTTGTGGACACGGGAGTGTTTCCATCTTCTGCATATTGTGGATGATTTTGTGATGAACACTGGGGTACACGTATCTGTTTGAGTCCTTGCTTTCAAGTCCCTTGGGTACTTACCTAGGACTGGAATTGCTGGGTCATGATAATTCCATAGTTAGCTTTTTGAGGAGCCACGAGACTCTTCTTCATAGTGGCTGCACCATTTTACATCTGCACCAGCAATGTATAGAAATTCCAGTTTCTCTACATCTTTGCCAGCACCTGTGGTTTGTTGTTGTAATTTTTTTTCATAATAGTCATCCTCATGGATGTTAGATAGTATCTCGTTGTGGTTTTGCTTTATATTTCTTTAATGATTAGTGATGTCGAACATCTTTTCAAGTGCTTATTGACTATTTGTGTATCTTTTTTGGAGACATACCTATTCAAGTCCTTTGCCCTGTTTAAAATTTGGTTGGGTTTCCTTGTTGCTGTTATTGAGTTATAGGAGTTCTTTATATATTCTAGATATTAATCTCCTATAAGATATATGATTTGCAAATATTTTTTTCCGTTCTGTGATTGTGTCACTTGAGAGTGTCTTTTAAGGTACAAAGGTTTTAAATTTCAATTAAGGCCAATTTATCTGTTATTTTTTCTTGTTGCTTATGGTTTTGGTGTTATATTCAAAAAAATGATTGCCAAATCCAGTGTTACAAAAATTTTCCTTTGTGCTTTCTTCTAAGAGTGTTTTTAGTCTTAGCTCATATATGTAGGTCTTTGATCTATATGAATTAATTTTTGTGTATGGAATAAGATAAGGGTTCAACTTCATTAATTTGTATGTGTACATCCAGCTTTCCCAACATAAATTGTTGAAAAGACTGTCCTTTCCCTATTGAATGCTTTTGATATCCTTTTCAAAAATCAAGGGTTTCTATCAAGGCTGTCTATTTTATTCCATTGATCTGTCTTAGGCCTGTGTGGTACCATTTTTTATTACCAGCAGAAATGCTGTCGGCTTGACCGAAGGAGACAGAGACAGGACAAGAAGAAGGAAGGTCATGGGATCTATGGAATTCTACAGGACAGACTCGTTAAGTTATCCAATTGCAAACATGTGTTATCCTTCCAGAAAAGAAAAAAATGACCTCAAAAGTGGCTCAGGGATTGTCAGGGCTGCTACTGCCATTATGGGCCCTAGGGCACAGCTTAGGGGTCAGGGCTACTTGACCTTCAGTTTCAGTGCTGAAGTTTCATCTTCACTCCTGAAGGTGAAGGGGATGAACTTGGTGGTCCCAGAAAGCAGGGCCACACAGGTGGATCCAAAGGACAGAGCACACAGCCAAAAAGGATTACCTGTGTCTTAAGATCTACTAGAATTTACCCTGTTAGGTTTTAGACTTGTTTGGGATCTGTGACTCCTTTTCTTTTCTTTTTTAAAGTGAGGTTTAACTGACATATAATTATATTAGCTTCAGGTGTGCAATATAATGATTTCATATTTGTATACAATGGAAAATAACCACCATGAGAAATCTAGTCATCACTGATCAACATACATAGCTACACATTTCTTTTTTCTTGTGTTGAGAACTTTTAATTAAGATTTACTCTTAGCAACTTTCAAATATGCAATACAGTATTATAACTGTAGTTTCCATTATATGCAGTACATCCCATTACTTATTTATTTTATAACTGGATGTTTTTATCTTTTAAACCTCTTCACCTACTTCAACCTTCTCTCATGCCCCTCTCCCCTCGGGCAACCGCTAATTTGTTATCTGTATCCACGAGCTTGGGAGTTTTGTTGTTATTGTCATAGTTTGATTGTTTTTTTTTAATTAAAAATGCTTATTTATTTTTGAGAGAGAGAGAGAGCCAGTGAGGGAGAGACAGAGAAAGAGAGGGAGACAGAATCTGAAGCAGGCTCCAGACTCTGAGCTGTCAGTGCATAGCCTGACATGGGGCTTGAACTCACAAACTGCGAGATCATGACCTGAGCTGAAGTAGGATGCTTAACCTACTGAGCCACCCAGGCGCCCTCACCCATGCCGCTTTCTTTTTTTTAGATTCCACATGTAAGGGAAATCATAGCTACAACATAATTGGTCCCTGATGGCATTATGCTAAATGAAATGTTAGACAGTTAAAGACAAATTCTATATGATTTCACTTATATATGGAGCCTAAAAAACAAAACAAATATGACTCCTTTCCTTTCTTCTATTCTTCCCTTTGAAGTGAGCATGTCTATCCCTTGTTTATCTCACCATTATATGGGGGAAAGATATAACTTGTCTGGTTTTACAGATTTACAACTGGAGTTAATTTTTTTCCTCAGGATAAATTGTACCTTGAGATTCCCTCATACCTGATTTAGATGAGATTTAGATGGGACTTTGGACTGAGAGTTGATATTGGACTGGGTTAAGACTTTGGGATTGTTGAGATGGAGTGAGCACATTTTGCTTGTTAAAAGGACATGGATTTGGGGGATGCAGAAGGCAGAATGTTATAGGCTGACATGTGTCTCCACCCGCCCCCCAATTTGGAGATAATGTATTTAAAATAAGGTCACAAGGGTGGGCTCTATTCAATATGGCTGATGTCACTGTAAGAAGAGGAGATGAGAACACAGACATGCATGGAGAGAAGACAGTATGACGACACAGGGAGATGACAGTCATCTACAAGCCAGAGAGAGAGAGGCCTCACAATAAACCGACCTTGCTGACATCTTCATTGCAGACCTCTAGCCTCCAGGATTATGAGGAAATACATTTCTGTTATTTAAACCACCCAGTCTGTGGTACTTTGTTGTGGCAGTCTTGGCAAACTAATACATTGCTTTTATCATGATGAAATAATTTCCTTGTATCCTTAATTTGTTGACTGTTTTTAATCATGGAAGAGTGTTGAATTTTGTCAATTTTTTTTTCTGCATCAGTTGAGATGATGGTGTGGTTCCCCCCTGCCCCTTATTCTATTATGTGTTCTATTACATTCATCGGTTTTTCTATGTTGAACCGACCTTGCCTTCCAGGAATAGATGTGACTTGGTCATGATATATGATCCTTTTAATATGCTGCTGAATTTAGTTTGCTGGTATTTTGTTGAGGACTTTTGCATCAACATTCATAAGGGATATTATTCTGTACACTTATCAATGGGTGGTCCTGGTGAAAGACTGGAAGATGGGAAGAAGGGAGAAATTTTTTTCATCTTGGCTTCTGGTAATGTCCTCAGCAGTGGCAGTAATAGTGGAAGATGAATATGACTCTAGGTTTCCTGGTCTAGCAATGCAGTTCCTGCAGTCAGTCCAGAAGTCTTGGCTCTGTGGTATTTGGGGGCTCTGGCTCCACTGTTGGCAGCCACAGTAGTGGGACAACTTAGGCTCCTAGATTCTTATGGTTTGGTTGGAGAGTGAACTCCTGACATCCTGCAATGGGCAGCACTGCTTCAGAAAAAAAATCCCCCCAAGAGTGGTAATGGATTCCCAGATGTGTTAAGTAACCTCATCTTCCCTGTTTTATGCCTCAAAGCCTTCTATCACTTTTGTATTCAGTTTCTTAAGCTCAGTTTCTGGGCTCTCAATATTTAACATGGTTTCAGTTCTTCTGATTGGATACTGACTGAAACACCTAATTTTAGCTTGCTAATATTTTTCCTAATCAGTTGTGGTTGTCAAATTTTACAAAAATATTTTTTGGAATCTGTCAAGATGATTAGTTTTTTCCTTCCCTTTCATGTGTTTAAACAATAAATTGGAAAAGAAGATTTCTTAAAAACAAATCATTCTTGCATTCTGGGGACAAATTCTACTTGGTTGTGTTTTTTTTCTTTTAGTGCATTGCTTGGTTCAATCTACTAAAATTTTAATTAAGATTCTTTTCTCTTAATTTCTGAATTCAGATTTTTAAGATTTATACTTATGAGATTATCAGGAGTTGACATTTTTTTCTGTGAGAGTCAAGATAGTGAATACTTATCCTGTGCAACCATACAGTCTCCATAGCAACTATTCAACTTGGCTGTTGTAAGAGCCACAGTCAGCACATAAACAGATGATCACTGTGTATGTTCTAATAAAACTTTATTAACACCTAAATTAATTTATGAGCACCGAAATTTCAATTTTATGTAACTTTTGCATGTTACCAATATTATTCTTTTGAGTTTTTTTTTCAGCTTTTGAAAATTGTAGACTATTCTTAGGCTACAGGTTATGTAAAAACACTTGGCAGGTTGGATTTGTTCACGAACTGATCCCTGATCTTTTTTTTTTTTTTCCTTTTGGAGAATCATCCTCATCTGGTTTGGAATCGGTGTTATATTAATAGTGTTCAATGAACTTTGAAGTTTTTTATGCTTCAGAGCAGTTAAAATTATATGGAAAGTATCCTTTCACTGAAGGTGGTAGAATTAGTTCATAAGACCACATTGGACTTGGCACATTTTGGGGAATTAGATTATTGAATATCTTTTCCAATTTTCTCTCCTTATAAACTTTCTTTTTTCTTTTTTAAAAAAATTTTAAGTTTACTTATTTATTTTGAGAGGGAGACAGAGAGAGTGAGCAGGGGAGGGGCAGAGAGAGAAGGAGAGGGAATCGTAGGCAGGCTCCAACTGTCAGCGTTTGATGCTCAAACCCATGAATTGTGAGGTCGTGGTCTGAGCGGAAATTAAGAGTTGGATGCTTAACTGACTAAGCCACCCGGGCACCCTCCACTTACAAACTTTCAGCTTATGAACTACTCTAGATATAAAGCTGGTCCTCTTGCCACCAGTATAGTATTTGTGTTTGGAAAGACCACTCTGTCTGTGGTGTAGAGAATGGATTGGGCTGGACAAGTGAATGCTGGAGGGAAAGCGCTGTTGTCCCGGAAAAGATGGTGGGGACCAAGACTGCGGCAGTGCCTGGTGGATGAAAGAGGTGAGACAGACTGCAGAAACATTTAGGAGTGTGTTGGGAGCTTTCAAGACCACTTCCACATTCAACAATTGACTAGGAGGAGGGTTTACAGGGCCTTTGTCATGCTGCAGAGTCTTCCCTGTGTCATTGTTACATGCTTGGTGTCTTTTCTTGAAAAACAAAGCCAAGGAAGACACAGAAGGACTAAGTGCATTATCAGATAGTTGGTGTTCACCTGCTGACGTGGAGCCTGTAGTCTCATTTCTTAGGCACCTGCCAAGTCAAATTTATGCACAATAAGTCATTTATTAATGGAAACTTACAAGGGGGCTATATATTTAGCTTCGAGTGGGAGGTTTTCGAAGTCTATACGAAGAGGGATCCTCAGTCTGATCCTTGGAGTATGAAATAGCTAGAGATGGAAAGGAGGGAAGCCATATCCCAAGCAGAGAACACAGCGTGGGCAAAGGCATGGAACAGGAAAGGGTCTGGTGGGTTTATGGACCCGCGTATTTCTGTGTGACTGGAGCCTACGGAGAAAGCAAGAGAAAGGCCTGGAAGGTCTGGTGGGTCAAATTGCTCAGGGGCCTGGTCCTATAGGAAAATTTTTTCGGTAGCAAAATAAAGTGATAAGGCCAATGTTTTATTTTTTATTCATTTATTAAAAATGTTTTAATGCTTATTTATTTTTGAGAGAAAGAGAAAGAAAAAGAGAATAAACAAGCAGGGGAGGGGCAGAGAGAGAGGGAGACACAGAATTCGAAGCAGGCTTCAGGCTCAACCTGTAAACACAAAGCCTGAGGTGAGCTTGAACTCATGAACTGAGAGATCATGACCGGAGCCAAAGTTGGAAGCTTAACCGACGGAGCCTCCCTGGCGCCCCAAGGCCAAAGTTTTAGAAAGATTGCTCATTATGGGGTGACAGCCCAGGAAATAGTGACAAAGGAATGAGTATAAGGAATGACCTGGGAGAGTGGGCCCCATGAGGGAGGGCGTGTGGAGAGCTGGGCAGCTTGAGGGGACATGGTTGAGTTGCGACTTGACAAGACCTAGTGATTTTTAGATGTACGGGCTCTGCAGTCAAGAGCATGTGTTTTCTTCCTTGGGAAGCTGCAGATAGCTCTGCACACAGCCCCTGGACCTGACAGGCCACGAGGGGCGTCCTGGATGAGCTACCCAGACTTCCTGTGACTTAGTTTCTTCCTTTGTAAAATGGAGGAAGGTTGCATCCATTTCGGGAAGTAGATGAGTCTCAGTGTTTCTTGTGATCTCTAAATGAGTTAGTACACATAAGACATTGGGGTGGGGAATGGTATACAGTAAGCACTAATTAGTGTTAGCCATTATGATTCTGGTGGGTCCTGAAAGTTTAAAGGTACACAGCTTGGGTTTTTTAATAATTAAAAAAATTTTTTTAGTGTTTTGTTTATTTTGAGAGGAAGAGAGAGCAAGCAGGGGAGGGGCAGAGAGGGAAAGAGAGAGAATCCCAAGCAGGTCCTGAGCGTCAGTGCAGAGCCCGACACGGCACTCACGCTCACAAACTGTGAGATCATGACCTGAGCCAAAATCAAGAGTCAGTCACTTAACTGACTGAGCCACCCCGACACCCTGGGACGCTGTTTTCAATCTACTAAATTGCGTTGCACAACTCGTAAATCCTTCCATCTTCTTCCGTTCTGTTATTCTTCTGGTAGTAATAGTGGAAATTTACTCTTTTTCTCTTGTTTTGTAACAACTCAGCAGAAGTGCTTATGACCATGATCCCTTGTTTGCTGTGAAACCAGCCCTGCCCAAAATGCAGAGAGCTCTATGCAAGATGCTTTAATGGGGGTTCCCAGTCGGTGGGTTGAGTGGTCATCCAGACAATGGAGTTAACATATGAACACATTTGCTTGGTGACTTTAAAATACAATTATAAGGACACGGTCACTAACAAATATTTGTTGTTCCCCCATGAAGTGTCGGGCGAAGTTCTGGGTGTTAGGAGTCCAGAGCTGGGTACAGGAAGGCAGCATGGTAGAGAGCTAGTATGTAGCCCTGGTGATAAGAAATCTTGAGTTCAAGTCCTGTCTTCCCAAGCTGACTGATTTTGCTAAGGTGTCTATTTATTCCCTGTGTCTTAATGGAGACTAGAAAAACTAAGTTCTAATGTTTATAATTTTTGAGAGAGAGAGAGAGCAGAGAGAGGAGGAGGAGGAGCAGAGAGAGAGGGAGACACAGAATCTGAAGCAGGCTCCAGGCTCTGAGCTGGCAGCACAGAGCCTGATGGGGGACTTGAACTCATGAACCGCAAGATCATGACCTGAGCCAAAGTCAGGTGCTAAACCGACTGAGCCCTCCAGTCACCCCCAGAAGAACTAATTTCTACTCTACAGGGCTGTTGCGGGTTTTGGCAATAAAGCATCTAGTGTCACAGCTGGTACACACAGTAAGCCCTTAATGAACTGTCCCAGTCTCTGGCCCTCAGGAGCTCTCCATTTGCATTATTATTATTATTCGGACCAGCCCCTGTTCTATCTCTAGCTGGGGAGCAGGTGGGGGGGGGCAGAGGGCATCGTGGTAAGCAGAATGATAGAAGGAACAGCACTGACGTAGGCGGGCTAAGAGTTAAAGGTTTGGCACGCAGCACTAATTCAGCACAATATCAGCTGCATTTGTGGGGCAAGAACCCTGGTGCACAGATTTGGCATCTGATGGAGGTGTCTGGCCTATAAGGACAGTTTGCAGGCACATTCTTGCAGTGCAGCCTCATTTAATCCCTACATCAACCCTCCGTGGTAGGAACCCTTATTATGCCCATTTTACAGGCGGGGAAACTAAGGCACAGAGAGGCGAACCCAACTTGCTGGACGTCTCAGAACTAAGAAACCAGGATACAGACACAGGCGCTCCAGCATCGAAGCCTGAATTTGGGGATCACTCAGGACCCTTCTCCCATTTGCCTCCTTCAAACTTCATTTTACAGCCAGTAGAGACTGTCACTAATGATTCTGCAAAAAAAAAATACTCAAGTCAAGGAAAATTCAGGGAAAATTCAAGCAGAAGTAAAGTAACGCATCTGGAAGAAAATATGGTTTCGCCATGTCTTTTCTCCAGGGCGAATCTGAAGAATGCCAGGCCAATCAGTCTCCTTTTCTTTGCCTGTTTTCCAAAGCGGCCCAGCCAAGCTCTTCTCGTGTGGGCTGCGTAGCTTAGAGCACTCTATAGCTTTTTTTTTTTATAAACATTACATTTTAAATCAGCTTCACTTTCTTTTTCTGGGAAGCATTCCCTACATTGTTTCTCACGTTTTCTGTTCTCTGCTGAAAAAGCCCCTAAAAGCCCCGGAGATGTGTGGCCTTACCTGCTCTTGCCGCTAGGGGCCCTACCACTGAGATTTCAAATTTTTTTTTTTTTTCAATTTCTTTTTGAGAGAAAGAGCACGGAAGGGGGCAGAAAGAGAGGGAGACAGAGAATCCAAAGCAGGCTATGCGCTGACGGCAGAGAGCCCGATGTGGGGTTCGAACTTACGAGCTGGGAGATCATGGACCTGAATCGACGTCAGATGTCCATCTCACTAAGATACCCAGGCGCCCTGAGATCTCAATTTCAATACACATTTGTGAAAACTGGCCCATCTTGGCATGATAGGAGATTCTGTTCCATCGAAAGAATACTTGTGTAGACCCGTTGGTCACAATCTAGTTCGTCTTAAATCTGTGGAAAGTAACATCACACCCATTTTACAGAAGGAGAATCTGAAAACCAAGCCCTTAGGGGATGGGGTGAGGAGCTTCCATCTTCATAAATCAGCAGATTCACAGGAAAGAAAGAGTGAGGAGACAGGAGCTCGGTGGTCCCCAGTCCCAATGCCACATGAAGATACCTGGTGTGCTCTGATGGAAGACCTAGGGGACTCTGGTCTCTGGGTCTTTTCCTTCTTCCCCACTTGCCGGCGGGGCTCTGGGACACAAGCGATTTGATTGGCTGAGCGCCCCAGGGAGACGAAGGGCAGGTTAGAGAAGGGCCACGTTCAGGAGTGGTCCCTCAACTCAGGTAGAGGTGAGACATGCTTTTATTTTAGGGTCTGTTGAATGTCACTTTGAAACTTCTCCATCCTACAACAAGTCTCTTTATTTCTTCCTTCCTGTGTCTCCCTAGGGTTAGGGTGACTGCCTTTCACACCTGGCTCACTTCTTCAGTTCGTGTCTACGTTGGTCTAACTCTGCAAGTCTTTCCCCCCCAGAATGCCCTTACAGTGACATCTACATTCTGACAACTAACCCTTGCCACAACTGGACGCCACCCCGCGTATTGGCTTCTATCTACACTTGCAACATGTACCTTCCGTTTGAGCTGGCTGGCCATTTTCAATTCTATTCAGTAGCATTTATTGCTCACATCAGGGTACACGGCACGGTGTTTGGCTGGTGGTAGATGCGCAGGCGACTGAAACTGTCATCTCTCATGATCACTCTTCATGGTCATGGAGTCATGGATCCTCCCCCTACGACTATACAGTGCGGAGGGAACAAATAATGATGCATGCTGGGAGGCAGAAGGAAATGAGTTGCAGCGGTATAAGGACCAAGAGGGGGGAAAGAGTTTTCAAAAGCCATAGTTAATTTGACCGGAGATTGTTTCGATGGTTGGGTTGTACTCTGTTCTCTGAAAATGCCAGAAATATAGCCCATCAATTCCTTTTGGCCAATTTGATCCTGGGTATGGTCTCTTCTTGCTGAGACTGCTTGGAGTAGGCGTCAGCCTGGCTCTGCAGAGAAATGGAACCAGCAGGAAAGAGATACATACAACAAGGAGCTGGCTGGGGTGGTTATGAAGATTGAGAAATCCCAAGGTCTGCAGTCAGCAAGCTGGAGAGGGGACGGTATAAGCTCCAGTCCAAGTCCAAATCCTAAGGCAGAAGAACTGATGTCTCAGCTCTAAGATGATCAGACAGAGAGAATGAATTCTCCTTCGCTCTGCCTTCTGCTTCTACCCAGGCTCTTGATGGACAGGCCGCCATACTGGAGTGAGGATTCACCTACTTTACTCTATCTCCCAATCCAAATGGGAATCTCCTCCAGAAACACCCTCATAGGACACCCCTAGAATTATGTTTAACTAAATTTCTGGGCACGCCAGGGCCCAGTCAAGTGGAAATCTTGGCTAGAAAGAAAAGCTTAAGAGGCTTCTGAAGTAAAGCCTGAAGAAATATGCCCCCACCACCTCGTCCCTATGGGAAGACCATTTTCCAGCACTCTGTTCGGAGGGTGTGTCTGCGCAGTGCAGAGCTACACCTCCAATGGCTTCCCAAGCGACGCCGTCATGTGCGGTTGGTTGGGCTGGTCCAGCCAGCTGCCCCCTGCACAAAGGTTTCTGGGCAAAGGGGCAAAGGGAGGCTGAAATGCAGCCCACACTCTACTTGTCAAGCCACAAGCTTGGAAGGGGCTACATTTGTCTCCGGAAAAGGGTGCTTTTGCCTAATTTGCCCAAGGGGCTGTGGGGACCATGGAGGCCATGCACCGGGGCCCCTCCCAGACATGAGTGTGATCAGAGCATCCCAGGTGGTGCTCCGCAGCCGGATTACATGTCAATCCTTTCTACATGTGGGGTGGCTAGGAGGGGTCATCGCCTCCAGTCACAAAAAGTCACGTATTGGGGTGTGCTGGTTTGCTATCTCCAGGTAAGGTCTGCACAGAGGAAGTTTGGGTCCGGGGCATCTGCTGGAAGAGATGATGTTGGAAGCTCAGTTTCCACAGAGTGAATGCCGTCCAGGAGCCTAGATCACATTTTCGTAGGTTGAAATGCTGGGAGGTTTGCCGTCCTGAGTGCTGGTCTTCCCCACCTGTGGACAAGGAGTTGGGGCGCCACGTTAACCGTGGTTGGCTGCTGGGGAACCACAGCCCCAGGTGGTACCCAGGAGGGTATGTAGATGGCACAGGGAGATTGCCTCCATCCCCCTGGTGCTGGCGGAATCTGGGCCAGCGGGGCCCAGCCCTTTGCTGCGTCCCTGGCCTCTGCTCCAGTCTCCCCCTTGGAACCCTTGCGCCACCAACTGCATGGCCCAGACCATAGCAGCAGGAGGGAATGGGGGTATTTGCATTGGTTTTTATTATAGGTGTGAGGCAACATCCAGGCTCAGGCTACCTGTCTTCCCTGTCGCTAGCGGAGCCTCAGCTCCTTCTGAACCCCAGCGATTGCACCTCACGTGGCGGCGGGTCCCCTCCACTAGTGTCCTGTGCTCTGGTGACCTGGAGCTCTGCAGACAACCTTCCCACCAGCTGGGGGAGTCTTAGTCTTGGGGGTAGGGCTTGGGCTTGGGGCTGGCAGCCTCACCACCGGGGGTCCCCAGGACTCCCCACTCCCCCACCAGCGTCTCTTCAGGTTCTCCGTGAGAACATCGCACGGGCCCTGAGTCCTGATATGCTGGCCTCTGACCTCCACTACGGCCTGGTCCATGATGGGCCCGTGTTCTCGAGGGAAGTGAGCCGCGTGTGGGAGTAAGGTCACAGTGAGCCAGTGTAGACTGGGGGATGCGCCTGGCATGAGCCCTGCTGCGGGCCCGGCCCCGCAGACCTACGGCCCCAGCCCCGCAGACCCACGGCCCTCCCCATCCCACTCCTAAATAAAGTGGGCCCAAGAGGAAAAAAAATTTCAAATTACATAGTGACCAATTCCTAATCTCCATCCACCTGGTCCAGAGGACGCACTTCAAGATGCCGCAGACTGGGGAGGCCTGAGTGATCCCTCTGATCTGTCCTTGCCCACGTCATCTCTGGGTCCTCCCACTGTCCTTCCGATCCCCACGCAAACACGCGGCCGCCCTGCCCCTCCCCGCCCGCTTCTCCTCTCCCTTCCCTCTTTCTTTCCTCAGCTGCCCTTTCATTTCCTCCTCCCTCCTTCCTGCTCCTGAGCGCTGAGGAAGAAAAGCTGCCTCGGTCTCGTTTTCCAGGACACTGGCTTATTTTTACCCCCTAACTGACCTGTGCACGGAGTTCTCTTGCAAACCCCCAGACACTCTGCCGTTTCAGCTCTTCGTTTAGCTGATCATCATTCTTACTCCTGATTCACCTGCAGCTAATTTCCTAATATTTCTTCCCGCTCTGTATTTGTTCTCTTTGTCTCATTCTTTTCCCATTTCCCTAGACTCCCTGGGTTCATACTGATCTCTCATGGTGATTTTGCCCGGCTATTAAACAAGAACACTAACAAAACATTTGATTTGTCAAAAGACCCCAAACCTGTCCTTCTGACCGCAGCAGAAATGAGGCCCCTCAGACAGCGACAGCCCCTCACCAGAGCCCCCAGACTGGAAGTCCAATCACAGCACAAGACCCGCCTGCCCTCTGTGTGTGTTCCGGAGCAGGACACGGAGGTGCAGGGCATTGTGTGCATCACTGCTTTGTTGTAGATTGTGGTACAGGTTGCATACTGTAAAAGTCAGCTGGTGGAGGGGTTGTGAACTGAAATTCAGCCTGTGTTCTACTTGCTGGTCTGGGTACCTGGTGTGGGTCTGCGTCTGTCCAGATGGGGGTACCTGGGTCCTAATTTTACCCTGTGAGCTGGTACGGCCCCAGGTGCTCTAGAGGCTGGCATTTCCACACCAGAGTTCAGAGGCGCCTGCATTTAGAGGCGGGTTCAGCATCCCACACAGGCTGTTGGATGGCCGTGGACCTGGGGAGCAGGGCTCTGTGCACATGTGAGACGCCTGCAGACCAAGGCCCCCCGCAGTTAGTACCGGAGAGTACAGAGGAGGGGACGGAGGGAACCCGCCGGCCCCTGGTGGGTTGCCCGGGGTACAGCAGAGTGTCCGGAGCACAGACAACAGAAATAGAAACTCAACAAGGATTTACCTTCTCGGACTGCAGTGTGGCATAAATCCTGTTCACATCCTCCTCCTTGGCAGGGTGCTCCTGTAAAACACCCATCTTCCCGTCAGTGAGGGGCCCAGGCAAAACCTCACGAGGTCCCTTTCCTGCTTCTGCCCTGTGTCCTGCCCCCTGGTCCCATCTCATTAGTCAGCCACCCCCCACCCCCAACTCCTGCCTCAGCTCCGGTTCCATCCAGTTTCAGAGAGGGTCAGGCTGGCTGTGGTGCAGGAGGGAAAAGTCTTGGGAGCCAAGAGGAGGGCTCTGCACGGTTCAGAATGAGTCTCGCTCACTCAAGATTTTCGCTCTCTCCGGGGCTCTGTGGACCCGGCTGCCCGTGGGTCCCACACAGCGTTAGACTGACCAGGCAGGCTGGCGTCTCCCCAACACCCCTGCAGACTTCAGGGGAGCAGATAAGGGGAGGCATAGAGGAAGGCAGTGCCCAGGAGCCTGGTTCAGGGAGGAGGTGAGGGAGGCCCAGGCGGGTGAATGGTCAGTGGGAGGAGGGTCTGTTCTGCAGCCGGAACAGGAAGTTGAGTTCAAGGGGACCTTTCAGTTCTATGCCCTTGGAGGCCCCTTAGCCACCCATTGCTGTGCCAGTGCCCACCTAGTAGCCTCACCTCGCACCAGGTCCCCCATAGGCACTCCCCTCCCCCCAGTGAGGCCTCTCACCTCACCCAGAGCCAGGCCCCCATATGGAAGCTGACGGCCTCCAGTCCCGGAGGTGACAGCTGGCCATGTCCCTGTCCTCCTAGAGGGACTCCTGGCATCATTCCCTGACATGACGATTCTGGGCTGGAGACTCCAGATCCTTGGCCTGTTGTCTCCCAACTCCCTTTCCTGGGGGTGGGTGGGGACGAGTGAGTAGCATCAGCTCACCTTGGACTGGGGGATTTCATCATAGATTCTGCCCTCTGCTGGCGGGACGTCTCTTGTCACCATGACATAGGCATATATTGTTTTCTTTGAGACGGCGTCTGTGTCACAAATAAGCGCAGGGTGTGAGAGGTGGCTGGATTCTAGAGATGAGGTCTTGTAATGCTCTCTTTTTCAGATAAAGAAATAAAGCCCTAAAAGGTCAAATGGCTTAGCAGTCAGGGAAAGACAGTATCCTATGACGTCACTCCTATGAGGGCTTTAAGATACAAAACAGATGAACATAAGGGAAGGGAAGGAAAATAAAATAAAAACAGAGAGGGGGACAAAACATAAGAGACTCTTAAACATGGAGAACGAACAGAGGGTTGCTGGAGGGGTTGGGGGAGGGGGACGGGCTAAATGGGTCATGGGCTCAAGGAATCTACTCCTGAAATCATTGTTGCATGATGCGCTAACTAGCTTGGATGTAAATTTTTTTTTTTTTAATGAGAAAAAAAAAAAAGATCACATGGCTCCCGGTGTCTTGAGCCGGATGCTGGGCTCCTTGGACCGCCTCTCTATCCTCCAGGGGCTTCATGCATTGTGGGGGCACTGGCCCAGGCCTTGCTCCCCTAGGGCTCCGTGGGACCCTGCCTGCTCTGGGGTTCACATTAGGCTGACGACATTCTCCTAGACCCTAGTGGGCGGCCGGAGAAGCTCCCCTTCCCAGGGACTCCCTCGGCGTCTCCGGCACTTAGTACTGGCCGCCTTGCTGGCCGATTGTCTTTTCACGTGAAGTCTTGGTTTTTCAACTAGATTGATTGATTCTCTCTAGTTAGACATGGTGTTGGACTCCCCTGGTGCAAGCCTTACTATCACCACCTCAGTGTTAAGCACAGAGAAGATACTCTATAAACATACATTGCTGTGGGGCACCTGGGTGGCTCAGTGGGTTAAGCGTCCGACTTTGGCTCAGGTCATGATCTCACGGTTCATGAGTTCAAGCCCTACACGGGGCTCTGTGTTCTTAGTGCAGAGGCTGCCTTAGATCCTTTGTCTCCCTCTCTCTGTGTCCCTCCCATGCTCTCTCTCTTTCCCTCAAAAATAAATAAAAGTTAAAAAAAACCATGCATTGCCGCTTGATAGAGCCACACAGTCAAACACTTACCAAGCTCCTCTGTGCGCCAGGCTCTGTGTGAGGCCAGGGAGAAAGACTGGAGAGACCAGTCCCTACCCCTGAGAATTCCTGAGCTGGTAAAGGCATTCATGCCAGCGTGCTCCTCCCCCTGCTCCTCCCATGAAACCTTGCTTCACGGTGAAGCTGAAAAGAGGTGGCCAGATTCCAGGGCCATCATGCTCCAGGGCACCAACATACCCGAAAACAACAGTCTGGACTGAGCAACATCACCAGGATCCGGCGCTCCAGAGCTAAGTCCCGTCTCAGACCCTGCCTCGGATTTCACAAGTGAACCAGACCGAGTACTCTCTCTCATCTCCTCGGTGGCGGGAAAGAGAGGCACTTCTCCCTTCCCAAGAGACTGTGAGGGACTGCAGACAGAAGTCGCTTTGGGGAACCCCGAAGTCCGCCTGTGGCCTGAGTCGGCTCATAGAGCGTCTCCCCATCACGCAGCCACATGACACAAACCTCTGTGCCAACCCCGGGCCGCCAGCTGTGAGAACAGTCCTGACGTTTACTGAGGACTCACGATGTACCAGGCTCCGGGCCGAGAACCTCATGCAGGTGACTCCCTTTCGTCCACTTGGTAAGCGTGAGGCACACCGCGTTACTATGCATATTTTACCACTAAGAAAACTGAGGCTCACGGTGAGAAATAACCGGTAGCTGATCAATGACCAAGCTGGGACCTTGAGCCCAGACTCCCTGCAAAGCGTAAGCTGAGTCTTAACCAATCTGCCATGAACCCATCTCTCCCAGATGTCATCTGGGGGAACCGCGTGGCTGAGAACTTACCAGAGTCCTTACTGGAGGTCTCCAGGAAGGAACCTAAGGAATCAGACCCAAAGGAGAGTCAGGGAACACGGAGGCAGAGGTGGGGCCGCTCTGCATCAGGTTTGTTCTTAGAACTGGTGGGAAAGGACAGTTTTGGGAGATGGTGGGTTGGGAGGAAGAGGAGGGTATAATGATCTTCTGGGGCCCTAAGATCAGGAGTTCTGAATTGCGAAAGGCACAGTGTCAGAGGGATCCAGAAGGACCCAGAGGGATCTAGTGATGACCGTGGAATGCAAAGTTGGTACATGTCCCTCAATGACTCTCCCAAGGTCATAGTCAAAATGCAGTGGAATTGAAAGTGACTCTGGAAACCCTCTAGTTCAAACCTCATTTCAGAAGTGAGAGCACTGAGCCAGAGAGGTAAAGACACATGTCCCATGAAGCACAGCTTCTTAACGGCAGTACTAAACTCAAACCCAAATTCTGGGGCACCAGAACCGACGACCTCAGGAGCAGATTCTGAAGCCCACTCAGGGCACTGTCATCCAGAACGAGGGGCCGTCCCTCTGAGGCGGTGGGTGGGGGTCAGAGGAAGGTGGTCCCTGGGACAAAGGACCTCTCCACACCACCTTGGATCAATGACTTCAGTCCCAGCAAGAAGAAAGGTGCGTTTTCACATTTTATCTTCTGGAAAAAGCCTACCTTGTCCTCTTTTGCACAAAAGCCACAGAAGTACCGAAGGCACGATGAGAATTAACAGAAAGAGCACGGCCAGCCCGCTCAGCAGCCCGGTGTGGCGGGGATGCAGGCCCGCTGCGGGGTCTGGAACCAGAAGACACAGTGAGACGTGGCTCTCAGGAAACAGACCCATGGGCTCGTCCACCCCCAGGGGCACTCTCAAAAGCAGGGTCCCCTCCCAGGGGGTGCCAGCGTTCCAAGGGAAGCTGTGCTTTCTGCTATTAAAGGTCGAGATTAGACACGGAGTCAGAAGGCCACGCAGGGGCTTCCCAGAACACCCCAAATGCCTGGCTCATCTCAGACGGCTTTGGACTCTTTGCCAGGCCCTCCTGGGAGGAGACGCCGCTGGGGACCGGGCCTGGCACGAGGGAGGGACAGACCGCCGGGAGATTAAGCAGAGCGGGGCGTTACCGGTTACCTGCACAGAGCTGCCAGGCGGGCACGGAGTTGGAGCTGTTGCTCACAGGGTTCCAGGCCGTACATGTGTACGTCAGCTCCTGGCTGTCCGGGGTCTGGAAGATTCGGATGACACTACCCTCTTCCCCCAGGGGGCTCCAACTGTAGGTGACATTCTTTTCTTCCTTTTCCACAGAGCATGTCAGTGTGACATTACAGGTGCTGTTCACAGATGTCATTGAACTCCGAGTAATTGTTGGCTTTCCAAGTCGACCTAGGAGGGGGAGACGCACATGTCCATGGGGCTGGCAGATACCAGCCTGTGAGAGCCAACGGTGAGATCTTCAGAATTAAAAACATTTTTTTAAATGTTTATTTAATTTTGAGAGAGAGAGAGAGAGAGAGAGACAGAGTGGGAACTGGGGAGGGGCAGAGAGAGAGGGAGACACAGAATCCGAAGCAGGCTCTAGGCTCTGGGTTGTCAGCACAGAGCCCAACACAGGGCTCGAACTCATGGACTGTGAGATCATGACCTGAGCTGAAGCTGGACACTACACCAACTGAGCCACGTAGGCAGAAATATTTTCAAGAGGGCAGTTCAACAGAGCCATCATGAAAAATTAAATTATAAAACCTTACAATGGAATACATTATATTAAAAAAAGCTAATACATAGCCAAAACTCACCACTTTCTATTTTTTTGGGTCGATTTATGATTATCTATGCTCTAAAAGTTATTTGCGTCTATCTTCTCTGTCATTTGTAATGCTTTACAAGGTCTTCCCAATTCTGCCTGTCTTAAAAAGAGCCACGGACATGGGAAGTGGCAGAAACTGGCCAAGGTTACAACCTTGGGGTGGACCCACAGCATTGCTGACGGTCACTCTGGACTGAAGAAAACAGTGGGAGCAGGTTGGTGGGGGTGGAGGAGAGGGGACAGTGGGTGATGGGCATTGAGGGGGGCACTTGTTTGGATGAGCACTGGGTGTTGTATGGAAACCAATCTGACGATAAGTTATATTTTTAAAAAAAACAGTGGGAGAAAGATGACTAAAGCAGATTAAACTGAAAAATTTCTACAGCCATTACATTGTGAATAGCATCAAAAAGCTAGGAAATATTCTTCCAGCATCTGAAAACCATTATTCAATTCGGAAGTTGTTCGCACGGATGTTCAAGTAAAGCTCTGAAATATGTTTGTTGAATCGCTTTTTCCGTATCAGTTAACATAACAAAAATATCAACCGATATTCTCGTTGGCTTCTTCATCGATTGCAATGTAGGTTGGGAGGTGTAAATGTGCAGCAAAAATCAGTGAAAGCATTCTGCAAATATGATTGGCTCTAAGGCACTGACAATAAAGACTATTGTATATTTTATTATCATTTATGAAACCGTGTGTCACACATCCTTTATGTCAATAAAATCTCTGCCTGCCTAGACACACAAGTTGTTGAGGACACGCTGAACATTGATCAGCACCCCGGGCATGAAACACATGAAACAGTCTTTAAATACGTTTTTCGGGGTGCACCTGGGTGGCTCAGTCTGTTAAGCAACCGACTCTAGATTTCGGCTCAGGTTATGATCTCACAGTTTGTGGGACTGAGCCCCAGGGTAGGCTCTGTGCTAACAGTGAGGAGCCTGCTTAGGATTCTCTCTCTCTCTCTCTCTCTGTGTCTCCCACTCACTCTTGCTCTCTCTCAAAAGAAATAAGTAAATATTTAAAGAGGTTTTTTTTTTTGCTCTGTTTTCCAGTGTATTTTCATTAAGCTGTTTTGCTTTGTTTTGAAGTGCCCATGGTGAAAAGTTACAATCTCTTTAAAAAGTTCATTTAAAAAAATGTTTTTACTGAAGCAATCAAAAGGTGACCTGCACACGTCGCAAGCTAGAAAAGGGTTAACAGAAGAACAATTATATTTAGTTTGGAGTAAGAGCTATCTGGGGTCCCCAGAAGGAAGGGGAAGGTCTTCTCTTGTAGCAGCAGATAAGATGCCTGCATTCAGAGTTGGTAAATTTAGTTCATTCCTGGCCAAGCTGTGGTGCTGGGGTTTTTCCTTCCACCATAGCCGCATGGGAAGGGTTCAGAAGGAATGGAATGTAGATTTCTAATTCATGTGGTGCTTCTAAAGTTGTCTGTGCATGTGAGGGAGTAGACTGTGGGAAGTAAGAAGCTGTAGGGTTTCTTATTCCAACTTCACCAGAAATCCTGGTCCTAAGCATCTCTTAGAGGGATCTATTCCAGACCAGAATTTGTGATGACTTGTGAAAAAACTCCCAGCAAGTTTGAAGTAACCTTGAGGAGTTATAAAGGTGATAGATACAGATGTATGTAGCAAAAAACAAAACAAAACAAAACAAAAACCAAAAAAACCCCCAAGCCAGTGTGTGTGTGTGTGTGTGTGTGTGTGTGTGTGTGTGTCTTTCTTTAGAAACTTGATTTACAAGAATGTTTAAGTCTCTGCTTGGTATTTACTTATTTTTAGAAAGACTTTTTTTTTTTTTTGCTGGGTGTGGGGTGGGGGGTAGTGATAAAGAATCAGAACTTATGTCATTTTTCTCAGTAGGAACAGAGATGTTACCAGAACCAAGCTTCTGGGCAGAGAAGGTCAGAGCTGTGGTTGAGAGTGGGAAGCCACCAGACACCTGTGTTGACCAGGCTCCACTGCTTTCTAGAGCGAGGACACATACAGCTTCGCTGAGTTGTAGTTCTGCCATTTACGACACGAGGACACTTTTCTCCTGCCAGCGTTGTTGTGAGGACTAAATGAGCTATTGTATATAAAGAACACTCTAGGGGCGCCTGGGTGTCTCAGTCGGTTAAGCGACCGACCTCGGCTCAGGTCATGATCTCATGCTTCATGGGTTTTAGCCTCGCATTTGGTTCTGTGCTGGCAGCTCAGAGCCTGGAGCCTGTTTCAGATTCTGTGTCTCCCTCTCTCTCTGCCCCTCCCTTGTTCACACTCTGTCTCTCTGTCTCAAAAATAAATAAACATTAAAAAAAATCCATTCTAACACCCATCTGTCTACCTATGTACTAATTATCTATCTATCCATCATATCTATCTGCTTGCCTATCTATTTCTATCATCTATCTATCTACCTATCCATCATATCCATCTGCCTATCTATCTATCTACATTAATTACCTATGGGAAAGGCAAAATAAACTAGCAACAATGACTGTCTTGGAGAAAGGAGAGCAGCAATGCACTGTATTGCATTTTTCTCGGTGCATATACTGCCTAAATATGTGTCATCTCTCTATATTTTTGAAAATTAGGTTGTAGAATGCCAGACGCAGAGAGTTCAATAAATGTCAGTTCCCTTCTCTTTATCTGCTCAACTAACTCCCTAAAAGGTACAGATGTTATTAGGTGGGCAATCTGGCTTTCTCTGAGACTTTCCCATGGTCTATCTTAACTGCAGGTTGCGTAACACCTCCCAAAGATTGAGTGGGTAAAACCAAAAGTTATAAAAAGATGAAAACAAACACCTTGAAATTGAACACCTTCTTTATTTTCTCAACCAAAGTTCTTGAATGAACCAGATATTTTCTGAAGTGTCCACAGCTGGGTGTGGTCCTTTGCCTGTGGCCCTCATGCCTGGTCCAGAGCCTCCTTATCTAGGAAGCCCTTCATAATTAGGATTTAAAATAAGGACTAGGGGCGCCTGGGCGGCTCAGTCGGTTGAGCCTCTGGCTTCAGCTCAGGTCATGATCTCACAGTTCGTGGGTTCGAGTCCCGCATTGGGCTCTGTGCTGGCAGCTCAGAGGCTGGAGCCTGCTTCCGATTCTGTGTGTCCCTCTTTCTCTGCCCCTCCCCGCTCATGATCTGTCTCTGTCTCTCAAAATAAATAAATGTTAAAAAAATTAAAAATAAATAAAATAAGGACTAAGGGATAAAAAGTTAATGATGACTACTAGTTATTAGGCATCAGCTGTAAGGCGTGCCCTGTCCTCGGAGCTTACCTAACACTCTCTCACTTAATCACACCTATAATAATCTACATTCTACAGATGAGGAAATTTAAACCCAGAGAGGGTAAACAACTTGCCTAAAGTCACACAACTGGCAAGAGATTTAATTTCAGCATTAATGCCCTTCCCACCATGCCTTCCACCCAGATAGAATCCGATTCAGTCATGCTATATTAATTGAGCACTTATAAGTCTCAGGCACTGTGTTGGGACCTGGGACTTATTATGATTCATTCTTTCTTTCATTGAACAAATACTTCTGGGGCACCTACCATGTGCCCGGCAGGGTAGGTGCTAGGGATACAAGGATGAACTTCATATACAAAGTCCCTGCCTTTATGGAATTTGAATTTAGTGGTTTAACTATATACCTGAACTGTGTCATCACAATGTGGCTGAGCCACATGTCTGTGTTTTTCTGCGGTGAGCAGGTGGATGGTAAAATCCTTGAGACATGGCTCAAGTACTATCCATCCTAGAAATTACTGCGGCCCAATAGAAACAAAATGTGAACCACGTCTGTGATTAAAATGTTTCTAATAGTCACATTAATAGTGAAAATAAATTATATTAATTTTAGTAATGTATTTTCCTTAACCTGATATGGCCAAAATGTTGTCTTAACCTCTAACCAACATAAAAATTATTAATGAGGTATTTTAGGTTCTTTTTTTGGTGCTAAGACTTTGAAATCTGGCGTGCATTTTACACTTTACAGTACATCTCACTTTGGGCTCACCGTATTTCTTTTTTTTTTTTTTAACATTTATTTATTTTTGAGAGACAAAGAGAGATAGATTATGAGCAGGGGAGGGGCAGAGAGAGAGGGAGACACAGAATCTGAAGCAGGCTCCAGGCTCTGAGGTGCAGCACAGAGCTCGACAGGGGGCTCGAACCCAGGAACTGTGAGATCACGACCTGAGCTGAAGCCGGAACCACCGAGGCGCCCCGCTCACCACGTTTCAAACACTCAAGGACCACAGGGACCACACCAGGAGTGAACCCTGATGTAGACTTCGGACTTTTGGGTGGTGATCATGACTATGTACATTTTCACTGTAACAAATGCACCACTGGTGGGAAATGCTGATCATGGGGGAAGTCATGCATGTGCACTGGGGTGGGGGGCGGGGAGGTCACGCGTGTGTGCTGGGAGGGCAAGGTGCATATGGAAACTCCCAGTACTTCCTACTCAATTCTTCTCTGAATCTTAAGCTGCTCTACAAATAGAGTACTTACAAGGGGGAAAAAGGTCTGGGATGGATAATGACGGTGCTTGTACGGCACCGTGAGTGTACGTAATGTCACGGAACCGTACACTTAAACATGGTTCAAGTGTTAAATGTTATGTATATTTTATCACAATAAAAAATTTTTAATGTTTATTTTGGAGAGACAGTGAAAGACAGAGCACCAGCAGGGGAGGGAAAGAGAGAGAGGAACACAGAATCCGAAGCAGGATCCAGGCTCTGAGCCGTGAGCACAGAGCCCAATGTGGGGCTTGAACTCAGGAGCTGTGAGATCATGACCTGAGCCGAAGTCTGACACTTAACTTACAGAGCCACCCATGCGCCCCCATATCACAGTAAACATTTCTTAAAGAAAAAAAAATAGATTTACCCTATGCTTTCATTCTTGGGCATTTATCCTGGAAAAAGAAAAAACTTGTTTCATGTAGAAACTTGTACACGGATGTGCCGGGGCGCTTTAGTTGTAATGGCTCCGAAGTGGAAACAACTAACATACGCCTTGATCGATTGAAGGAATGGCGAAACGAACTAGTACATCTATGCAGGGGAATCCTATCCAGCAATGAAAAGATATAAACTATTGACACTTGCAATCATTAGGATGACCGGCGAATAAACTATGCTGAGTAAAAATACAATCTCAAAAGCACTCATGCCGCACGAGTCCATCTCTGTAACATTCGTGAAATCACACAATGATAGATACAAGGAAGGGACTGGCGTCTTCCAGGCGCTGGCGAGGGAGTGGGTGACTGGGAGGGAGTGGGTGACTGGGGAGGACGAGGGAGTCTTGCTGTAGTGGCACAGTTAAGTATCTTGGTTGTGGCAGTGGCTACACTGCGCGGACTACATGTATACTCACACATGACTGAGCCCCATCTGAATAGACTTCATGGATACACGTTGTCAGGTTCCTGGTTTTGATATGGCACTATCCTTGCATAAGATGTACCATTAGGAGAGGCCGGGTGAAGTGTGCACAGAGCCTTCCTGTACAGTTCATCACACCTCTCTATGTATCTACACTTATTATAAAATAAAAAGTGTTTTTTTTTAAAGTACTTTCCAGCATTTAACTTTGGCTCAGGTCACAACCTCATGGCTCGTGAGTTCGAGCCCCACATCAGGCTCGCTGCTGTCAGCACAGAACCTGCTTAGGATCCTCTCTGTCTCTCTCGGCCCCTCTCCTCACCTCAAAAGTAAACATTAGAAAGAAAAGTACTTTCCATACCCTACCTCCCTGGATCCTCTCGGTGACTATGGGAAATGAATAATATGATTATTCACATTTTATAGGAAAGAAAATCCAGGCCCTGGGACAAACTGCTGATTGAAGACGACACAGCTAGAAACAAGAAAATCACCTCCTCTTTATCGGCATTGATGTATTTATGTAAGTATTTATAAGTGCAAAAAGGTTTAGGGAAGTCAATTGGCAGAAATAAAGGTGTCCTGTAGACAGTAAATTTGTAAAACAAAACAAGCCTGCCGGCCTCCCTCAACTTACGGTAGACCTGAAGGTTGTAGCGCCTGGTGAGGGTGATGGTTGTTTCTGAGGTCTGCATATTGATGTCAGCTCTGTAGATGCCCGAATCTTCCATCCTGAGCTTACTGATCTCCAGGTTGTAGTTCTGACGTGAGACATTTATTCGGTCATTATAATTCTGGTGGGTCACAGTAACTTTGGGTGCTGTTCCTGGTTCTCCTGGTGTCACAAAAGCAACAGACGTTTCTGAGTTCCAGGCAATGTTGATAACTTGCTGTGGTTCTTTGATATCCAGGGGGAAGGTGACTGACTCCCCCAGAATTCCAGTCACAGGCAGGATGGCTGTGTCACTTCCAGCTGCTTCCAGACCTGGGGACATAAAAAGAAAACCATAGGCAACCGACTGTTGCACCTTCGAGAGCGCCCTGTCTCCCCAGGCTTGACCCTCCCGAGGATCTGCCCCAGACACAGCTCCTGGAAGTTTTTCTTTTTCTTTTTTTAAGATCTTCTAGTCTGCATATAATGTTATGTTGGCTAAATCTGCTAAAGGATTCTTACTCAAAAACTAAGTTTTCCAGTGAGTTTCAAGGGATCTATTTCATTAAAAACATTGTCTACACTTACAGACCCAAATCTCTAAGAGATCTGAAGGATGAAGACCATAAATTTCCATAAGGTTCAAAAATTAAAACTTTCTTTCCCAAGGCCATACTGCCAAGTGATGGAAGAACTGACACAAGAGCCTGGCTGTGTGATCTTTGCAAAAATAAAGTTACATTTGTGTCTTTATTCTGGGAAGATACTGGCAGAGAGGGCTTGAGAGGGTCCGGAGAAAATACTCCCCGGGTTGGTGGTTTAGGGAGGTCTGTCTTGTTCACTACTACATCTCCAGTCTCTGGACGAGTACATGACTTGTGGCGGGTGCTTAGTAAACATTTGTGGAATGAATTAGTAAATGGAATTCACCTCTGTGTTGCCTGGAATCTCTTGGAACAACTTCTGAAGTAAGCAACATTCATTTCTTCATTCACACATTGATGAATGAATGCATGTATTTACTCAAAGTCAGTTTTATTCCAGATACTATAGCAGATATTTATTAAATTTTTTAAATGTTTTATTTATTTTTAAGAGAGAGAGAGAGAGAGAGAGAGAGAGAGAGAGAGAGAGAGACATCATGAGCAGGGGAGGGTCAGAGAAAGAGGGAGACACAGAAGCCGAAGACAGGCTCGAGGCTCTGAGCTGTCAGCACAGAGCCTGATGTAGGACTCGAACCCATGAACCGCGAGATCATGTCCTGAGCCAAAGCCAGATGCTCAACTGACTAAGCCACCCAGGCCCCCCATACAGCAGGTATTTATTAATAAAATTTACAATACAAATGTTTGCTGAGCACAATGTAAGGAGCTGGGGAATACAGTGGTGAGTAAAAATTGATAAACTTCAGCTCTTTTTACAGTTAAAGGAAGAGATCAGTGTTGATCAGAGACCCACAGATGCTCAGATACAAAGTATTTAGTTGGCTCTTGAACTATACAGATTTGGGCTATGAGGGTCTGCTTATACATGGATTCTTTCCATAAATACACTCCAGTCCTATCAATGTATTTTCTCTTCTTTATAATTTTTCTTTTTTCTGTTTCTTTTAGAGAAAGAGAGCATGAGTTGTGGAGAGAGGCAGAAGGAGAGAGAGAATCAGGGCTCCATCCCAGAACCCTGGGAGCATGACGAGCTGGAAGTAAGAGTTGGATGCTCAACCAGCAGAGCCACCCAGGTGCCTCAACCTTGAAATTCTTAATATGATTTGAGACATTTCCATGTTGCGCTGGGTTCTGCACGTGGGGCCAGGTATCCCGTGGCTTCTGAAGCTTTTTAAAAGTCAAGCCCTAGCACCTCAATGCCGGTCTGCAGATTCCAGTTACATGTGAGGACAGGATGTGGTTTCTGTCTTCAAACCCCAGCAAGTGTGTAGGCAGTTGGTGAAGACGAGCCAGTACTAGAGTTCACGGTAATTGTGGCACCACAGAGTGGAGGGTGTGTGAAGCTGCTTTTCAAATAGGTTTCTCCCCCAGAGCAAGTCGCTCAGGAAATGACGCGGTTGCATCACGTGGTGATGAGGCAGTCACGCTGGCGGGTGGGCGGAGCTGGGGGAAGTCCTGCCGCTGCTCTGGCTGGTAGTGTTGGTGAGAATCTCGGGCTCGCTGATGAAAGGTCAAGGGCCTGCACACGTACAAGATGTGGCCTTGGTCACCTTCAGACCCTGCAGCTGTGGTCTGACGGAGGTGGCTGCGGCACAGAGCACAGAGTGGAAAGACAAGGAGGCCGAGGATGCAGGCGCTAGCACTTCTGCTTATCAGCTGTGCAACCTTCTTAAAGTCACAAAACCTTTCTGCCTCTCAGTTGCTTCATCCGTAGAATGGAAATAATAACCATAAAATTTGTTTTACCTAATTAGCGATCAGCAAACCTTATAACATGCATGGAATGTTTTGTAACCATCATGGCACAATAAGCGTTAGTTGCTTCTGAGGCTGATAGTGATAATGATGAGGATGGTTCTTGTCCTCGTCACTTTCTTCAGCACCTCCCTAACTGGTAGATACTATTTAGGGCTTCCTACGCCACCCCTATGCTGTTCCTGATGGGACCAGGACCATATAGAAGAAGGTATCAAGAGCCATTCATTATTAAGGGCTAATTCAAGTAAAGCCCAGAGAGATTAGTTTTAGGTGCCACTCCACTTGATGGACTTTATGTTTCTCTTAAGACTTCAGGTTTTTAAAAAGAATCTCCATATCAGGCTACCCCAATATTTATTTTGCTGGGTGTTGTAGAGACTCAAACATTATATTAGCATTGGAGGGGACCTAAGGAAAATCCCAGTTTCAGAGAGAACTTGTGGTACAAACATGTCTTGAGGACTTACCATGTAATGCACTAGGCAAGTATCTGACCGAGACAGGTTCTCTCCCCGCTCCCCTTTGTCTTTTTTTAGGAATTTCTTAACTGCTTAGGGAATAAGACACACAGATACACATAACTCTCCTTTGAAAAATGAGGTAGGAAATTGCAAATTCAAGTGGATGGTAGAGACAGTAATTACAGTAGGAATCCAAAGAAAGGAGAGAGCTCTTCCTTGAGCTACAGAGGTTAGGGAAAACCTTTTAGAGAAAGTAGAATTTGAGGAGGACTTTGAAAGAGGGAATAGAATTTTACTGACTAGAAAAGGGAAGGATGAGTGTCTCAGGTTTTCAGGTCCTGAATAAAAGTTCTGAAGCAGAAAACATGGGTGTGGGTTGCATGAATATGGATTTGCATAACGGAGTAGAAAGAGATAAGGTGGAGATATATATCTGGTTTAGATATGAGGCAGCCTTGAGTTTGAGATCTATACCACAGAGGGGAACGATCAAAGTTTTTGAAGATGAAGATTAAAATGATATATTTGGGTCCTAGTACTACAGTAATGATGTGTAGGAAGAATAAAAGGAAAGAGAAGCTGGGCTTGAGAACCGTTTTGGAGGCCATTGTAGCCATCTGCATTTGAACCAGAGAATGAAAATACAAATGGAAAGGAAGTGCTGAATTAAAGAGATGGTGCAAAAAAAGGCAAGGAATAAGGAGGAATCTAAGAGAATTCAATTGCCCAACCATATATTTTGGTCATCTACTTTGTGTCGGTGAAAACCGATAGTTACTGGAACACTGGCTGAGCTTATGCTGGAAAAAAATGTCCAAAGGAGAAAACAGATTTAGGGTTAAAATATTGAATTTGAGATGATGGCGGACCATGTCAGTAAGTAGTTGGAAGGATGGATGATGAGGAAAGAGAATGGGCTCAAGATATTGCTTGGGAGCTATGGCAGAATCTGCCAGTTATTTCCAATATTTGTTCTCTTCTTCATTCTTCATACGAGAATGCCTAATTCTTAGTAGGGCATATGGTCATTCAGAATAAAAACTACATTGCCCAGCTCTCCAGTAGCTAACTTTGATCAAATGACTAAGTTCAGGTCAAGGGGATGAAAGTGAAAGTGTTGTGTATGACTTCTGTGTCTTTAAGAAGAGGGCACTCTGCTTTCTTCATCTCTTCCTAGCTTCTTGTAGGCTGGGATGCTATGATAGCCGGATCTTAGACACACATTTGGTATCAAGAAGAGAAAGCCAGGACACCTGGGTGGCTCAGTCGGTTAAGCGTCTGGCTTCAGGTCAGGTCATGATCTCACAGTTCGTGGGTTCGAGCCCCCTGTTGGGCTCTGTGCTGGCTGCTCAGAGCCTGGAGCCTGCTTCTGATTCTGTGTGTCCCTCTCTCTCTGCCCCTCCCCTGCTCATGATCTCTCTCTGTCTCTCAAAAGTAAATAAATGTTAAAAAATATTTAAAAAAAAAAGAAGAGAAAGCCAAGTACTGAGTACTGTGGAGTAGGAAGACTGAAAAAGTGTTTATTCGTCATGACCTTGTCAATTATTCAATCAGAATATGTCACCTCCAGACATATTCATATGAGCAAGAAATAAATTTCTTTTTTTAGGCTACTCTTATTTTTGAGAACTCTCAGTTGCCATTAAATGGAAATCTATGTGGTTTAGGAATCATCCACAAAGAGGAGGTGATGTAAGGAGAGGGGAGCCATTCAGGAAGAGTAAGTCTGAAGGCCAAGGCTGCTTTATGAACAGTGCTCATGGTCATCGAGGAGGCACTATCAAACAAAAATAAATAGACAGAATGGTATAAGAGGTACCAATACTGGATAATATCATGGAACCCAAGAGGAGAAAGAGTCTCAAGAACAGATGTTTAGTGATTCAGAGTGGTCAAGTGGAATAAAGACTGAAAATGGACTCTCGGTTTGTCCATTAGGAGGTTATTGATGGCCTTTGAGAATGTAGTGCAAGTAAGATGATTCAAATGGAGGCCAGAGTCTAGAGGACTGAGAACAGAATAAGCAGTAAGAAGCAGAAAACCTTGATAGTGGAAGAAAGAGGTAAAATAGAATGGTAGCTGAACAGGTAAAACTAATTTATTTTATTTTGTCTTAAAATAGAAGAGGTGTCTACATATATGTGGTCAATTAATTTAGGACAAAGAAACCAAAGACATATAAGAGAGACAAGACAGTCTCTTCAATAAATGATGCTGGGAAAACTGAAAAGCCACATGCAAAAGAATGAAACTAGACCACTATTTTATACCATAGAGATGAACTCAAAATGGATTGATGTTTTTAATGTAAGACCTGAAACCAAAAAACTCCTAGAAGAAAACATATGCGGCAAGCTCCCTGACATCAGCCCGAGTGATGTATTTGTGGATGTGACACCAAAGGCAAAGGAAACAAAAGGAAAAATAAACAAATGGGACTACATAGAATTAAAAAGCTTCTGCACAGTGAAGGAAACCATCATCAAAACACAAAGGGAATTCACTGAATGCAAAATATTTACAAATCATATATCTCATAAGGGATTAATACCCAGTATATATTAAGAACTCATACAACCCAACAATGAAAAAAACCAAACAACTTGACTGAAAAATGGTCAGAAGATCTGAATAGACACTTTTCCAAAGATGATATAGATATAGCCATAGGTACATGAAAAATTGTTCAACATCACAAATCATCAGGGGAGAGCAAATCAAAACCACACCTTTTAGAGTGGCTATTATCAAAAAGACAAGAAATAACACATGTTGAAAAGGAAGAGGAGGAAAGGGAACCCTCATACACTGTTGGGAAATGTAAACTGGTGCAGCCACTATGGAAAACAGTATGGAGATTCCTCAAGAAGTTAAGAATAGAACTACCCTATAATCCTGCTATTCCACTTCTGGGTACTTAACTGAAAAATATGAAAACAGTAATTCAAAAAGATATATACACCCTTATGTTCATTGTAGCCTTATTTATAATAGCCAAGATAGAGAAATAATCTAACTGTCCATCAGTGGATGAATGGTGATGGAATACTACTCAGGCATAAACAAGAATGAAATCTTGCTATCTGCAATGGACGGACCTTGAAGGTATTATGTTAAGTGAAATAAGTCAGAGAAAGACAAATACCATATGATTGCACTCATATGCAGAATCTAAAAAACTAAAAACAAATAAACAAATACTACAAAAACAAACTCATCGATACAGAGAACAGATTGATGGTTAACAGAAAGGGTTGGAGGGTGGGCAAAATGGGTGAATGTCAACCACATGGTTGGTGGTGGTGATCACTTTGTAGTGTATACAGATGTCAAATATAGTGTTGTACCCTTGGAACTTATATAATGTTATATACCAATTTTACTTAAAAAATAAAAAAAGACAGAAGAGATCAGTTGGGGTAGGTGGTAGAGAAGAAGACCACATAGGGATTTACCTGATCAGCCCCACTCTACATTGGGTGTTCCTACTCATGGGCTCTCTGAAGCTCTGTGTTTTTCCTTCATGGTATGTGCCATGTTATGTGGTAGTCGTGAACTTGTGTGTGTTTCTGGACCCTGTGAATGACTTGAGTCAAGGGACTTTACCTTCGAATCCCCAGACCCAGGACAATGCAGATACACAGACCACTAACACTTGCTGTTGAACAAAAGTGGAGGGGAAATGGTGGCTGTGGAAACACAAAGATTTTCAATCAGAAGAGGATCATACCTTAGTGTGAAGTGGAAAAAGGAGATGATACCTGAAAGAATGGGGTATTTCGAGCTGTTGTTGTAGGTGCGGGGGTAGAAGAAAGGCTGCTTGGCGTGGTGGAGGGAACACAGGTTTCAACCATGTGGGCTTATATTCAAGTTCAATCCCCAACATTGACTGAGGCCCTTTTCTTAGTTTACTAAGGGATGGGATGTAATAATACCCACCTCGCAGAGCTGTTTGGGGGCGTCTACTGGTGCTTAATACATAGCAGACATTTTGGAGTAGAGAGGATAAAAGAGAAGATAGTCATGCTTGACGGGCTGTATCTTTAGTAATGTAGAAGGTACGGCTATCTGCTAAGAGTAAAGATGGGAGGGTGGGACTAGCTAGGAAGTGCAAAGATTGGGAGCACAGGTGTTGAATCCAGGTCTATCTGAACCGAGCTGTGCTATTTTGAGAAAATTATTGACATTTTCTGATCCTTAGTTTCCTCATCTCTAAAATGTGGATAAGTAGTTTAAAAAAATTTTTAATGTTTATTTATTTTTGAGAGAGAGACAGAGTGTGAGCAGGGGAGGGACAGAGAGAGAGGGAGACACAGAACTTGAAGCAGGCTCCAGGCTCTGCACTGTTGGCACAGAGCCCAATGTGGGGCTCGAATTCTGAACCATGAGATCAGAAGTTGTGCTTAACTTACTGAGCCACCCAGGCACCCCTAAACTGTAGATAATTATTAAATGCACTTGTGAAGATGTGCGCTTTGTTCAACTCCTGGGACGTATAAATGGTAGTTGCCATTATTATTTTGATGAATGTAAAAATTTCAAGCAAGTGCTACTATAAGGAACATCCTAGAGAGTCAACAAGACATTGAAAAAGAGGATAAAGGGGTTGCTGAGCAGCCTTGGGAGGCCAGTGAAGAAGAGGTGAACAGTATTTACAACACCTTCAAATAAGTGTGATTTCCTGACTGCATACACCAGACCACAGAATGGAGGGGAGAGCAGAGCAATACTATAGAAGAAGCAAAAGCAAGAAAAGGCTGGAACCCCAGGGTGTGGGGTGTGGGCTTGGATGTTCATTTAGTGAAGAAAACCCAGACAGACTGAGCCTAGAGTCTGGACAGCCATGAGACCTTGGGAAAGTTAACAACCTCTCTGTGCTTCCATTTTATCAGCTTTAAAATGAAGCCACTAGTAGCATTTAGCCCACAGAAGTATGATAAGGGTTAAATGAGTTAATGTTTGGAAATTTCTTAGAACAATGCTTGGCATATACTAGGCACTTCCGTGTGTTTGTTATATAAAACAAAGACCTGTGGTTACAGGGATGACAAGAATGGCCCAGGCAACTCCAAAGGGAAACAGAAGACACGTGGAGCAGACCAGCACAGAGTTGCTACCTAGAGCAGAGATGAGGAAGAGGGTGCTGTTGCTTAACACCCACGTGAGCGCCCTGGCTTCTTCGGGATCCTTCAGATAAGTATTTCTTGGGCTTTCGGGGGCATGAACTAACCATCCCCTCCTCTCCTCCCACTCACTGCCTCTCCTAGATCAATAAGTTGGGGGAGAACCTTCCTGATTTTGCAGACCCGGAAGGGTGGCTGGAGGGAGCGGCCCCCTGCAGCGCCAGGAAGAGAGTGTGTTCCAGCAGGTTACACTGAGTTAAGGGAAGTAGAGACCAAAGAGGGAGCAAAGGGTTGAGCAGTCAGTTTTGTGTCCTTCTCCGTGAGGGTGGACGGTCCTTGGTCATGAGGTTTTAAGAAAAGGAATCAACACCCCTTCCCCAATACTATACTATTGTCTGCTGGATTCTTTTTACTTTCTGTCATCTTTGAGATATGGGTTGACTTGATCCATTTCTTCAAAACAAACAAAAACAAACATGCACACAGATTCTCAAACCTGAGGTGGAATTCTGGACAGCCATTGTTCTATCACCACTTCCCTCTACTGGCGTATAAGCAAAACTTGAGTACAATGAAGAAAATATGGGTACCTAGTGTCACCAACATCAGTCCCCCAACTGATGCTCAGACCTCTTTCTTTTTTAGCTTCCACGTAGGTAAGCCTAGTAACCCCAAGCGCGAAGGTTCATTCTTCTTTTAGATTCAAGACACAAAACGTTTGATTCAGGAAACACTTGAAGAGCCTGAGTGGCCTAGTGCTGAAGCGTGGAGCTCCCACTGTGAAGATACACGGGCTGCTTGGTCAGTCACCATGCTGATCTCCAGGCCTGCTTCAGCACGCCAGGCTGCCTCCTATTAGTCTTGAGTTAGTACACGGATGCAGCTTCCCAGCCGCTATTTGGAAACTACACTTTTGAGCTAATATCATTTAAAAATTTTTTTTACGTTTTTTATTTATTTTTGAGAGACAGAGAGAGACAGCGCGAGCAGGGGAGGGTCATAGCGAGAGGGAAACACAGAATCTGAAGCAGGCTCCAGGGTCTGAGCTAGAAGTCGGCACAGAGCTCGAGGCGGGGCTCGAACCCATGAGCCGTGAGATTATGACCTGAGCCGAAGCTGGATGCTTAACCGACTGAGCCACAAGGTGCCCCTGAGCTGATATCTTGGTATCCAGTTTTCCCCATACATACTTTTTCTTTTCTATAACTGGACGTATGCTTTTGAAGTCTTCCTGATTGTGGTAATAGTCTGCTCAAACCTCTTTCTAGAACAGAGGCTTTATCTTTATCTCAAAGGTCCCTCTCTACAAGGACGCTGGACTAGTGACAAGTGGGATCTCACCTGGACTCTCCAGCCATGATATCCTGTGTCTAACCCCCAGGATGATAGTTGAAACTTATCTGTGGACAGATAGATATCCAGTGGGTCTGATACTCACCTCTTAGACCTCTAGCTATCAACTTCTGGAATGTTCCTACTGTGTTATGCATTCGACAGGACATCAAAACCTTGTTGATATTGGTCAGCCATGAGACCTTGGGAAAGCTAGCAGCCTCTTTCTTTGTTTATTTTGAAGAGGCTAATTCAAGTCAACTCACATCATATGGGTATGACTGGTATTCGAACCATGTCTGGATGTGTTCATTTCTGCTGCTTTAGTGGTCTGCCTAAACTTCTGTTATTCTCAAAGACTTGCCCGCCAGCCCCATTCTCTGCTTGAATATTCCTTTATTTATGGGAGTAAATCACCACTCTTCACTGACAAGTCCCCAGGTGTGATCATGATCAATAATGGGGGCAATATTTTATTCCATGTCAGCCTCAAACTGGGCAAAGGTAGCCTTGTTCAGTGGTTCAGTCTAAAGACTTTGGAGTTCAAATCCTACTTCCTCCACTTTTTGGCTAAATGATCTCTATTTTTCTGTGTTTCATCTGCAAACTTGGGATATTGATAGTACTCATCTCATATGAGATTGTGGGAATTAAACTAAATAATAAACATAGACAATGTAGAGTAATGCCAGGCATGTAGTGATTGCTCCATAAGTGATTAGTTATTACTATTATTGCTGGGGGATAGGAAAGGCAAGCCAGGTGAGGGATTGAAGAAACTGAAGCAAGTGTAGAGAAAAGGAAGAATTAAAAGAACATGAGAAAGAACACATAGAAGCAATGGGCACGGAGCAAAAGTGGTGGACTTTTCCATCTTCTGCCCTAGAGGGGGGTGGCTAGACATTTGCATAGTCTGTCAGGATCATAGTCAGAAGTTATGATGAGACAGTGGAATTTGGAGCATAAGACTGTGAGTCTTGGTTCCTTGAGAAAACTTTTCCACCATGGAAGAGTCAAGTGTTTGCCTGCTCAGACTTCTCTTAATTTAGTGATTTCAGGGAAATTCGATTAGATGTGTCATTTGCAAATACCTTCTTCCATTCAGCGGGTTGTCTTTCAGTTTTCTTGATTGCTTCCCTCACTGTGCAGAAGCCTTTTATTTTCACATAGTCCAAATAGTTTATTTTTCGTTTTTGTTGCCTGTGCCTTGGAAGATATGTCTAGAAAAATGTTGCTGTGACCAGTGTCAGAGAGATTACTGCTTGTGCTCTTTTCTATGATTTTTATGGTTTCTTGTCTCACATTTAGGTCCTTAATCCACTTTGAGTTTATTTTTATGTATGATGTTAGAAAGTGGTCCAGTTTCATTCTTTTGCATATAGCTGTCCAGTTTTTCCAATACCATTTGTTTTTGTTTGTTTTTTTTATTTTTTTAAATATATTTTTTGAAAGCTAGACAGAGCGTGAACATGAGAGGGCAGAGAGAGAGGGAGACACAGAATCCGAAGCAGGCTCCAGGCTCTGAGCTGTCACCCCAGAGCCTGCCGTGGGGCTCCAACTCACAAACCCCGAAATCATGACCTGAGCTGAAGTCGGCTGCTTTAACTGACTGAGCCACCCAGGTACCTCCCAATACTATTTGTTGAAGTGACATTCTTTTTTCCATTGCATATTCTTTACTTCTTTGTTAAAAATTAACTGACCATAGAATCATTGCTTTATTTCTGGGCAATCTATTCTGTTCCACTGATCTAGGTGTCTATTTTTTGTGCTAGTACCATACTGTTTTGATTACTACAGCTTTGTAGTATAACTCTAGGATTGTGATGTCTCCAGTTTTCTTTTTCTTTTTCAAGATTTCTTTGCCTATTGGGGGTCTTTTGTGGTTCCATACAAATTTTAGGATTGTTTGTCCTAGTTCTGTGAAAAATGCTCTTGGTACTCTGATAGGGATCATATTAAATCTGCTACCACTTTAAGGAGTATCAAGAAATTGAAGACTTGGGGCACCTGGGTAACTTGGCCGGGTGAGTGTCCAACTTCAGTTCAGGTCATGATCTTGCAGCGCGTTGGGCTCTGTGCTGAAGGCTCGGAACCTGGAGCACAGTTCAGATGCTGTGTCTTCCTCTCTCTCTGCCCCTTCCCTGCTTGCACTCTGTCTCTCTCTCTCTGTCTCAAAAATAAACAAACATTTAATTTTTTTAAAAGACATTGAAAACTTAATGAGAGGAGGCCAGAAAGAGTGAACAGAAAGAGCTCTGGCTTTGGGATTGGAGGATCCAATGCCCCTTCCCAGACTTATAAATTTCAAGTTGTGAAACTTCAGATGTATGTTTAATCTGAATCTTAGTTGATACTTTTTTGTGTGTGCAATGGGATTAATAATATCTATTTTTGCTTACTTCAGTGGTTTTAGTGTGGATCACATAAGAATACAGGCATAAACATTGTAGAATGCTTTGCAAATTAAGTGGCACCCAAATGCCACCTGCCAGCCCTTCTTTGGAAGATTGGAGACATCTTTAGATTTTCATTAGCTTCTATCCAGTTCTCTTCCCCATCTACTTGCATTTTCTGTCTGCCGTCTCAGACTGGCTATCACAGAATCCAAAACTTTGGCTTACCTAGTAGCTGCAGTCTCCATGGAGCTCAACTTGAAGGAGCCACAGCTTTAAATGGTCAAAGGAACCAGAGAGAGCAAGGTGTATTGATTTCTACCTTTTTAGGAAATGCCAACCTGCCAGATTCTCCGTGTTCTACACATGCCAGGAATTTGCTAGTGCATTTTTCAAAGGGGGCAGGGCAGACTGTATGTAGATTTAGGAATGCCAAGCAGGGGGTACTCGGATAGCTCAGTCCGTTAAGTGTCTGACTCTTGATTTTGATCTTGATCAAGTCATGATCTCAGGGTCATAACATCGAGCCCTGCATTGAGCTCTGCACTGGGCTTGGAGCCTGCTTGGGATTCTCTCTCCCTATTTACCCCCTCCCCCGCTCACACAGGTACACACATGCATGTGAACTCTATCTTTCTAAAAAGAACATAGAATAGAAATTCCAAGCATAGTCAATTTTTATATACAGCAGGCTACTGATGGGATTTAATGAGAAAATACACGCAATGACAAAACACTCGCAGAGCTGTGTTAATGTTACGTAGTTTTCTTTGTGCTCACAACCAATATTCACGTGTCCTTGTCTTTTACTGCTAAGCTGTAGGCAAACAAAACAGCGCTTCAGGTTTTCCATTTCTTTTTTGAGATCTAACTTACTTGTAAAATGGAAATACCAATCTCTTCCTCCTTTATTTTAGAGAGTTTTGGAGGCTAGAAACGGAGTAAGAATAGTTCTGAATGTGCTTTGGAAATAAAAGGAGCTTACAGAAATGAAGCGTCTGCAATGATATCTACGGGCATGCATTCCTCTAACCTGGCAGAGCCAGGACATATAACGGGAAGGGCCCGTCTCTGTCAGAAACTATACACCAGAATCTAAGGCCAAAAAGAAATGCTTTTAAGTTATTCAAGGTTTTAGACTGTATATTCTCTCGCTGGGCTTTCCGGGTGGGCTTACCAAGTGCTGACGCTCTTGAGCAGAAGGGTTTGTCTCAAATCTTTGGAGACTGGGCACAGAAAAAATTCAGAAATATAAACTCTAAAGCTGAAAAACAGGTTTGATCCTAGGTCTCTCCCCAGCCATTTGGATACTCTTTGAGACCCAGAGTGTATGCACTAAAATAGATCAAAAAGGCATGTCAATGTCTTCCTTAAGGGCAATTTCTAAAACTTAATGGAAAACTAGGAAGGAATCAACAAGGGTCAGAACTCACGGGTTTGCAGGCAAAGGAGCAGGGTCCACAGGTAGCGCTGAGCCATCTTCCAGCGTGTGATCTTATGTGCACAGGAAAGCGTTCCTCCAGCAACATTAACTTCCCTGGTTCAGTTTATAGCCACAACTAAGAAAGGAAGTGTGAGCTAGCGGATTGGGGAACCACTGGTCCATGTATTAGGATGATAATTTTTTCCCATTATATAACACAGAGTGCCAAGCGTTAATGAACTATTAATTCAACAAGTACATGTTGAATGCTTACTGTATGCAAGGAAGTCTTCTGGGTACTGGCAATATAAGGAGCAGAAAGCAACAGATGTCTCTCCTTTCATGGAGCCCATGTTCTTGTTGGGAAGATCAACAATTAAACACGCAATTCCCACAGACTATGGTAAGTGTTCCAATAGAGAAAATCTAGGGAACTGGGGGAGCAGCAGGGGCCTCCAACCCAGGCAAGTGAGTGTGGGAAAGGCTTTCTAGGAAAACTGATAGTCCTGCTGAGGTAGATCTGAAAAACAAGTTAGCATTGTTAGGTGAAAGGGGGCAGGGGAAGAGGGAAGAGGGAAAATGTTACACAATATGAGCCTAAAAACGGTAGCAGCTCACATTATATAATTATAGTTAAATGTAATCACATATAATAGAATTATATATTATTCTACCTTATATAACTATTCTATATATAATTATACTGATTGTATAAATGATAATATTATGTATACAATGTAATATAATGAATATAATTATATTATGATTGAGCTAGATATAACACAGGACTGTTCTCTAATAGAGACTTCCCACTTCCTGTTAGAAGAATAAAGGGGACTTGGAGGTGTGGGGGTGTCAGGGGGTGGTTATGGGAATGAATATTGGGGCCCAGCAGTTTAGCTCTGAACCCAGTTGTTTTGGAGAGTTCTGGAGAAGCTGAAGACATGGCTTCTGGGACCTAAATAAAACTTTTCCTGCTGAGGGGAGTCCTTGGCTACTTCCTGGGGCTTCAGATCATTCATTGAACTATCCTCCTCCTCATTTTTCATATACACTTGCCCAAAATTGAGTAGTTTAATTCCTTTTTCTACTCAGCACGTACTGAACTAGGCAGCTGTCTGGCACCAAAGAAACACTGACAATAAAAATGAAATTTCCCAAATTAATTATTTCATTTCACGAGATTGAAACATATTACTTTCATTTTTCACAAGATGTCTTCCTGAAATATGTAATTGCTACAGGTGCAAAAACACACATCAATCATGTATTCTGGCACAGCCATGAGCCAAGAGCAGCCAAGAGCTACTGAAAACCCGACTCTGTATTCTCTTTCTTCCCTCTTCCTTCTCTGTGAGATGCTCAA
Organism: Helogale parvula; assembly: GCA_004023845.1. NCBI lineage: Eukaryota > Metazoa > Chordata > Mammalia > Carnivora > Herpestidae > Helogale > Helogale parvula. Next base: position 105,878 of record PJEM01005288.1, read on the forward strand.
TCTTCCCTTGCGTTGTAGAGTCCTTGCTTGGCCTCATGTCTATGTCTTTAGAAATCCTAGATTGGTATCTTACCCAGGGACTTATTTCCTGTTGAGTGTAGACTGGTGTCTTATCTCTGTCTTTCCGCCTTAGATTGCCTGAAGATGAGTATATTTTTATCAAGAAGATACTAACTTTTGAGACTTCTTTTCTTGATATGATGCAGAAAGATACACAATCCTTCCATTCCAAAATAACAACAACAACAACAACAAATCAAGATTTTCTATGGGACCTGCAAGGTATGTGGAAAAACCTTGATGGACTGCCAAAAAAAAATGTGCCTTTGTAATTGAGCAGAGAGCCAAACAGCTCAAGACTTGGGACAGGATCTGGCCGGGGTACAGACCAGCAGAAGAGAGAGTCTGCCAAAAACAGAGACTTTGAGAAGAAGGACAAATGAGATGACACTTATGTGACAGTGTGGGCTAGGAGGACAGGCTGGATGTTGGAAGCCCCCAGTGCAAGACCAAATTGTCTTGCCCAACAATTCCCTCCCCTCCAGAATTTTGCTGAGAAAGTGGCACTGAAGAGGGACTGGAAATCAGAGGCAAATTGTATGGCACCACATATTTCATAATAGTTGGATTCCAGAGTTTTAATAGAAAAGTAAACAGAAAAAATACTGAAACTAGAGCTCAACTCTGTCCCACCTCAAAAATTAACAAGATCTAAAAGGCACAGGAGGTGAAGGAGGTGGGGGGGTGGGTTAGGTTAATTACAGATGAATTCCCTCTAAAGCTGTGGCTCTATTCCAGCTTAATTTTTTTTAACGTTTATTTATTTTTGAGAGAGAGATGGAGCACAAGTAGAGGAGGGCAGAGACAGAGAAAGAGACACATACAGAATCCAAAGCAGGCTCCAGGCTCTGTGCTGTCAGCACAACATCGGGCTCGAACCCACGAACCATAAGATCATGACCTGAGCCGAAGTCGGACTCTTAACCGACTGAGCCCCCCAGGCGCCCCTGTTCCAGCTTAACTTGACTCTCAGTGAGATATTAATGATCAGCTTCTTCCTCAAACTGTCATGCAGAGGGAAAGGGCTACATTCCCAGGAAAATAAATAAAGCAAAGCAGAATGAAGTAAAAACAATTATACTTGAATATATATTTTCTTTTGTTTTAAAGTCCATTTTGTCTGGGGTGCCTGGGTGGCTCAGCTGGTTGAGCATCTGATCATCGAGGCTCAGGTTATGATCTCGTAGTCCTTGGGTCCGAGTGTCAGACTGTCTGCTGTCAGCACTGGGCCCACTTTGAAATCTTCATCCCTCTCTCTCTGTACCTCCCCCACTCATGCTCTTTCTCTCTCAAAAATAAAGAAACATTAAAAAAATAAAATCTACTTTGTCTGACATAGGGATAGCTACTTCAGCTTTCTTTGGATTTCCATCTTTATGGAATATCATTTTCCATCCTTCCACCTTCCGTCTGTGTGTGCCCTTACATCGTCACTTATGTACATCAGATCTTGGTGGGGCAATCCAATAAGAGAATGTAACATTTATAGAAATGTATGCATCCAACATAGGAGCATCTAAATACATAAAGCAAATATTTAAAAAAAAACCTAAAGGGAAAAATTGACAGCAAAACAATAATAGTAGGGGACTTTGAAACCCCATTTACATCCATGCATACATCATCCAGACAGAAAATGGTAGGTGGGGCGCCTAAGTGGCTCAGCTGGTTAAGTGTCCGACTTTGGCTCAGGTGATGATCTCACAGTTCATGGGTTTGAACCCCACATGGGGCTCTGTGCTGATAGTTCAGAGCCTGGAACCTGCTTCAGATTCTGTGTCTCCCCCTCTCTTGATCCCAACCCCATTTACATTCTGTCTCTCTCTCTCTCAAAAATAAATAAACACTAAAAAAAAGAAAATGATAGGCAAATGTCAGCCTTAAATTACCTGTCGGGTCCCGCCCCGGCCGCTCCGGCCCGCGGGGCGGTGAACCCTTGTGGGTTCTTGATCCTGAGGGAGGGAGAGAAAGGGCAGGAAGGGGGAGCACGGAGAGTAAGGACAGTACACGGTATCTGATCAAGCCTCTCTCGTTTATTAAGAAAATAATTCACTCTTATATAGGATTTGGGGCGGGGAACTGACCCAGGTTGGTTGCCAGGTAACAGAGTCAAATGAATATTAGAGAAAGGGGAAAACCGAAACTGAAACTCCGGACACAGCATCAAAGAAGCGCCCAGATTAGGGCTGCATAAACCCAAATGCGGTTTGATCTTTTGTTCACCTTGGCTTTTTTCGTCTGGCTCAGTAGGACAGTCTCCAAAATCTGGACCAAAAAATGCACTCTCCTAGCCTCCAGATGTAAATCTTGTTTTTCTTGGTCACTCCCTGGAGAGTGATATATCCTTGCCTGAGGCAGCCAAAACTCGGCGGCTCCCAACAATTACCCATTAGTCCAAATGGACTTAGCAGATACACAGAACATTCCATCCAAAAGGAGCAGAATCTGCATTCTTCTCTAGTGCACACGGAGCATGTTCCAGAATAGGTCAAATGTTAGGCCACAAAACAGCTCTTAACAAATTAAAAGAGAATTGGATTCTTACCAAGCACCTTTTCTGACCACAATGATATGAAACTAGGAATTATGCAAAGAAAACTAGAAAATTCTCACATATGTGGTGATTAAACAACATGTTACTGAACAACTAATGGGTCAAAGAAGAAACAAAAAGAGAAATTTTTAAAATAACTTGAGATGAATTAAAATGAAAATATACCGAAACTTGTGGGATGTAGCAAAAGCAGTTCTAAGTGGGAAGCTCATAGCCTATCTCACAAAGGCAAGAAAAGTCCCAAATAAATAACTTTCCACCTCAAGGAACTAGAAAAAGAAGACCAAGTGATGCCCAAAGTTAGTGGCAGGAAGGAAATGACACAGGTTAGAACAAAAATACATGAAATAGGGATGGAAAAGACAATAGACAAGATCAGTGAAATGAAGAGCTGGTTCTATGAAAGGATAAACAAAACCGAAAGGCCACCTGTTAGCTACTCTGACTAATAAAAAAGGAGAGAGGGCTCAAGTGTATAAAATCAGGAACTAACGTATACATATATGGTCAGTTAATTTATAACAAAGGAGCTAAGAAGCTACAATGGGAAAGGACAGTCTCTTCAATGAACGGTGCCAGGAAAACTGGGTATTCACATGCAGACATGTGAATATCTTACACCACAGACAAACATGAACTTAAAACAAGTTAAAGACTTGAATGGACGACCTGAAACCACAAAACTCCCAGAAGAAAACAGAGGCAGTCAGCTTCCTGACACAGGTCTTAGTGATGAGTTTTTTTATTCTGGCACCAAAATCAAAGGCAACAAAGCAAAAACAGACACATGGACTACATTTAACTAAAAAGCTTCTGCACAGAAAAGGAAACCGTTAGCCAAATGCAAAGGCAACCTCTTGAAATGGAGAAAATATTTGCAAATTATATATCATATAAGGTGCTAACATCCAAATCTATAAAGATTTCATACAACTCCATAGCAAAAAAAAAAAAAAAATCCAATTAAAAATGGTCAGAAGATCTCAGTAGACATTTTTCTAAAGAAGACATGCAGATGGTCAGCAGGTACATGAAAAGATGCTCAAAATCATTAGCTATCAGGGAAATCGAATTAAAACCACAATAAGGTACTTCAACACATCCTTTGAACTAGGTAAAATGAGGGGCGCCTGGATGGCTCAGTCGGTTAAGCATCCGACTTCAGCTCAGCTCATGATCTCATGGTTTGGGAGTCCGAGCCCCGTGTCCGGCTCTGTGCTGACAGCTCAAAGCCTGGAGTCTGCTTTGAATTCTGTGTCTTCCCCTCTCTCTGCCCCTCCCATGCTCTATCTGTCTCTGTCCCTCAATAATAACTAAACATTAAAAGAAAATTTTAATGGGTAAAATGAAAAAAATTCGCTGTGCTGGTTAATTTTATGTGTCAACCTGACCGGGCCACAGGACACCCAGAGAGCTGGTAAAACATGGTTTTTGAGTGTGTTTCTGGAGGAGGTTAGCGTATGAATTGGTGCACGGAGTAAAGGAGTGATCAGCCTCCACCCTCTGCCTGGGGATTGCACCTCGGTGGTCCTGGACTCCGGAAGCTACAGCATCAACTTTCTGCCTCGGCAACTTGCAGACAGCAGACCGTAGGCTTTTCAGCCTCTGCCAACACATGAGGCAAATCCTTCTGATAACCTCATCTGGCCATGCGTGTACGTGTCCAATAGGTTCTGTTTCTCTGGAGAAGCCTGGCCCGCCCACCAAACGTTGGCAGGGATGTGCAGACACTGGGACTCTTGCATGCTGCTGGCGAATATGTGCGAAATGGTGGCTGTGGATGAATGCTCACGTCCTGCTGCAGTCCGTGTGTTGAAACCTAAACGCCCTTGTGATGGGATCAGGTGCGGGGGAGGGGCTTTGGAAAGCGACTTGCTCATGAGAATGGAGCCCTCATGAGTGGAACCGTGCGCTTATAAAAATGGCCCCAGAGAGGTCCTCCCCTTCCACCGTGTGAGGACACAGTGCAAAGACAGCCATCTACGAGCCAGGAATCGGGTCCTCCCTGCACCAATTCCGCTGCCACTGTGATCTTGCACTTTCTAACCTCCAGAACCGTGACAGATAAGTTCTGTTGTTTATAGGCCACCTAGTTACAGTACTTTGTCATAGCAGCCCAAATGGACCAAGATGATATTTCCAGCACTTCAGAAAACAGTGGCGGGGCGCCTGGGTGGCTCAGTCGGTTAGGCGTCCGACTTTAGCTCAGGTCATGATCTTGCAGTTCACGAGTTTGAGCCCTGCGTTGGGCTCTGTGCTGACGGCTCAGAGCCTGGAGCCTGCTTCAGATTCTGTGTCTCCCCCTCTCTCTGCCCCTCCCCTGCTGTGGGCTCTCTCTCTCTCTCAGAAAAAAATAAAAAACACATTGTGATGTGTGGTCTGAGTTTGGGGATGCATAACGATAAAAGACACACTCAATCTGCTTAAAAGTGATCATAAAACTTCCAGACACCCAACAACGTAGCACTTACAGTCATGAAACGAACACTGCTTGAGATACAATTAGAATCTGTCAGACGGATAGCCATGTTTCCTTTTGTTCAAATTAACGTGGCCTCTTCACGTGGTGGTACCTTTGGGCCAGGTCACGGCACTGTTTCCTTCCAACTTCGTCCTGGTGAAGCTAATTTCATTGGATCCACAAACAGGTCAGCCCGAAGTCGCTGTTTCTATTGCAAAGTTTTTCCTCTCCTTGATACGTCATATTGCCTTCATAGACTGGCCTAAATCCTGAAACTAATTGGCTTGATTAAGGATTACACATTACATTTTAAGAAATGTATACAAATCTATGTTTTCCATCAGTAATAGAATTAATTAGTATTGATATCCCTACAGCCTAACAAAGTGAAATATTAGCATTTATTTCTCTCAGTAACCTGGAATGACCTCCACACTGTGAGCGCTACTGGTCAATTCCTTGCTCTCCTATTTCTAGAACAATCATATAATTTATCATCTCATCCAAGGGATGATTTAAAAGGGCCCTTAGCACACTGTGCATTTAACATTAATTAGCTTAATTAATACCATGTGATTTTTTGAAATATTAATATGTTGCATGACAAATTGATATTTGTTATGATGGTGAACTGGAAAAATAGTTTTATACAAATATTTTCAAGAAAGTTATGTCTACAAACAGACATAAATTCACGTCTAAAAATTAGACATAATTTTAATGAACATTAAAACAATGGTGTTATGGGGCACCTAGGTGATTCAGTTGGTTAAGTGTCTGACTCTTTTTTTAGTTTTTTAAAAGTTTTTTTAAAGTTTATTTATTTTGAGAGAGAGAGAAAACACGAGTGGGGTAGCAGCAGAGAGAGGGGAGAGAATCCCAAGCAGGCTCCTCACCATCCGTGCAGAGCCCAACAGGCAGCTTGAACTCATGAGCCGTAGGACCATGACCTGAGCTGAGATCAAGGGCCAGAAAGCACGAGACTCCTGATTTTGGCTCAGTTCATGATCCCACGGTCATGAGATTGAGTCCCGTGACTTGCTTGGGATTCTCTCTGTGCTCTCTCTCTCTGCTCCTCCCCAACTGTCTTGTGCACATGCGCGCTCTCTCTCAATAGAAATAAACCAACGTTAAAAAAAAAACCAACTGTGTTATATCACACATGTGACTGACCAAGAAAATCGGCTAATATCAAGTGCTATTGAAGAAAGGAGAAGAAACTCTCACATACCATCAGCGGGAATATAAGTCTTGCAGAACAATTGCACACATTTAGAGTTGGATATTTGCATAAACTATGCTCCCCCCCCTCTAATTCTCAACTCCAAAGTATGACTGTAGTGAAGGTAGCTCTGAACTCTCAGGTCTATTTTTTTTTTCACTTCTTAATTTATTTTTGAGAGTGAAAGAGACAGACCGCAAGCCGGGGAGGGACAGAGAGAGAGGGACACACAGAATCCCAAGCAGGCTCCAGGCTCCGAGCTGTCAGCACAGAGCCCGATGTGGGGCTCGAACTCTGAATGATGAGATCATGACCTGAGCCAAAGTCCGATGCTTAACTGACTGAGCCACCCGGGTGCCCCACTTTTATTTATTATTTTTATTCTGAGCTGCGGTGTTTCACCTCTGGCTGAAAATGTTCTACTTTTTCATTGTTCCTTCAGACTTTTTATCTAAAATAAGCCTACTCTCCTCACTCTTCCGTCTGAGTTTGGTGCACCTGCTGTGTGCTTACTGAGCATTCTTTTCTCCCTGCCATTAAGGTGACTAACACATTCTGCTTTGTTGTAATTACTAATACTATCTGCTTTATCATCACTTGGATCCCAGTAGATCATGTGTTCGTCTACCTATCATGATGCTGCAATTGTCTGTGTTCTTTGTATCTCCCACTGGAAGCCAAGCTCCAACTTAGTAGGAACTTAATAACTTGGTTGAATGAATGAAGCGTTGAATAAAATTAGGAGTCTTCTGTGACAGAAAATATAATTGCAGCGAACCTTGACTAGAGCTGGCTATCAATTCACCATGGACTTCCTTATCTCTAAGGGAGGGGGCCAACTCTCTCCCCGGCCCATAAGTGTTGAGAACTGATGAGGAGCCAGCCACAGCTTCAGTGAGTCCGTGACTGAGTCCTCTCATCCTTTAGACCAGAGGTGGTGTTGGGGACGCTGGTGTGGGGTGGACCGTATTGCTACAGCTCCCCCTTGTGGCTGTTGTGTGGAACTCACCACAGAATCCTTTCTGGTTCTAAGTTGGTGGTCCTGTAGATCTGAACCCAGATTTCGCTTGCGTTTGGGGTAGGGTTTGGGGATCAGTATATACATTTAAAGCTACCCAGGCGGTTCTAACATTTATGTTACCTTGGGGATGCTAGCAGGTGTGGGCCCACACAGCTCTCGTCTCTGTGGGGCGGTGGCTCCTGACCTTGAGTGAAAACCCTTGCCCACCTAGGAAAGAGACAGCTTCACACCTCATCAAACCGAATGAGACACCCTCAGGGTTTCATAGCTTTAGAGACACAGTCCGTGGAACGTGCCTTGCCATCCTGCTGTGTTATGAATCCTCCAGGTAACACAAGACAAAAGTGCAAGCTCCTTGATGGATTGTCTGAATTTTATTAGATACAAAAACACAGGAAGAGACGTAACTTACTGTAATCAGGGGTTCCTCAGCACACACTCGCACCCTTTACCAGCACGCCGGCTCGCGTGGCCAGAGTGAGTGTCCCAAATGGTCCTGGGGCCGCACCGAGCTGTGCTGCAGAGCATCACCAGTCCCCTAAACCCGAGAATTGTCGGTTCCTCTTGAGTTCTCCAGAATTCAGATGTGCTCAGTCAAAAGAAGACATGAGAGAAGGAACACGGGGAAACTGGACTCTAAAGTATCAGTTTCTTTTTTTTAGGCCTGAAGAAAAGGAACGCTCCAGCCCACCAGCGGTGCTGTCGGGGCAGGGTGTGAGCTGAGGGTATCTGCCGTCCCCTGGAACCCGGAGCCTGACGGTGCAGAACCGGACACCAAAAGTCATTCGAAGGACCGCCTGAGAGCCCACAGACACAGCCATCCTCCTCAGTCAGGTCTTGAGCTTAGGTCCGGGGATTTTGAGGGGACAACCTCTTCCTCCCCACTTTGCTTCCTTCCTTCCAGCAGGTGGAGTTCGGCCACAGGAAAAACCCAAGTGTTGGAACCAACCTGCTAGAACAGTGTGAGCTGTCACAAAGGACTGAGTGCTCACAACCTCAGAGTACAAATCCTTGATAGTAGCTTCATCGGTTTTTGAGAATAGACAGCTAATGAGCCTATGCTTAGACAAGGGTGGTGTAGTGAGTTTTTTGGGGTGTTTTTGCCTTCCCAGCCTTGAATCTCATTGCTTACATTTGCAGAATTCCTAACTCTTAAGAGGCAGAGCCTGCCAACCACTATGAAAGTGGAACGTGCCAGCCTCCCTTGGATGTAGGACATGGGTGTGCGTGGACTGGCCGCTCAGTCCCAAGCTCTGAATTAGAAATAAGAAAGGAAGAGATAAGGAAGAGGTCACTTTGGTGCAGACAGAGCACCGGCAATAGTGGGCTGCTGAGTCCCACTGAGGCAGGGGAGAGGGTGGCAGAGTCGGGGTCTAGTTCTGGCAGGACGAGAGCAGTGCACCCGGCACCCGGCATCCTTGAGCTGAAAAGCCGGTGACCCTCATTATACGGCTGTGAGATTGCTGGTGATTTCCTAACCAACGTTCACGAAGGTCAGACAAGAACCTCTGGGAAAGAAGAGCTTACACTGAAGTGGCCTGAGAACAGAGAAGAGGAAGAGAATAGGACTTTGCTGAAGAGGCGCTGTCTGTCTGTGGCCTGAGGCATGGGGTCGTGCAGCATGGAATTATTTGCGGCTGTCAGGTTACAATACGTTCGTTTTTGACTTCAGGATAAATTGAGCATGAGGAGGGGGACACAGGTCCCTGGTTAAGACCCTGACAACGTGAGGCTGTGGATGTAAAATGGGGTCAGAACACGCCGAGAGGGTCTCAGCTGAGGCTCAGCATTGTTGTTCCATGGAGTCAACAGCGAACTTGGGACTTAAAAATCACTTGGAGAAGTGAAAGTTCAGCCTGGGACCACTTCTGACAATTCCGACTTCTCTTTAATGGTGTCACCGCAAACACTTGTCACGTTTCTTTAAACCTAATGCCATCTGCATGGAATACTTTTAAGAATTCTTAAATACTTAAATACCACATATATAAGTATATACATGTTCTATAATACTATACTTAAATAGCCTATACTTTTTTAAGACTCTTAGGTGATTTTCCTTCCATTATTCAAAGCTCAGAGACTTCACAGTCTTGCTGTGTTTATTGACCCTTCAGCTTCTGGGTTCTGCAGATAAAATACTGACTCTATGAGCTTCTTTCATAGAATAATGGCAGAGTGTTCTACATATGGTAGGAGTTCGCCCTTCACTGCCCATCCAGAGAGAGAAAGTGAGGCACAGAGCCCTGAGCAGGGCTGCGTGGAGAGCGGGGGCAGCTCCCAGGACCAAACACAGGCACGTGAGCTGTCCCAGGCAGCTGTCTGAGAGGCACTGGGCACCCCAGTTTCCCGCCTTCAGCTCTTCTTGTCCAGTCCCGGCAAAGAGCAAGACTCCTGGAGGTCTGAGCTCACGGGTCCCACGTGACCCATTTCGTCTGACACCACAGAGCCGGATAGCTATTCCGTCAGTTCTCTGTTCTGGGCCTGGGCCCTGAGGCGCAGGCAGGCTGAGCGCCTGGAAAGCACCAGCCCCTTGTCCGTCCCACAGGTGGTCATGGGAGAAGCATCACCAGGGAGTCGATCTGAGAAGAATACAGATGTGCAGAGTGTCACGGGGGCTGGGGACTCGGGGCCAAGTGCAGTGTTTATCTTGGCCCCACCACGTTCCTTCAGAAAGTCCCTTCACGGAGTCTTTGGGGTCAGCTCTCTGGAAGTGTCACACTGGCATAGACTGTGATGGAGTTTGGTTCCTGAGGGCAAAACAGAAGTCCGTGAGTTCAGGCCCCAGCTCCACAGGCTGCAAACGGAAACCGCGCTGCTCAGTAAACGGAAAGGGTCTCAGGTATCAGGTGGGGTGGGGACTTGCTGGGGGTGGCACTCAGGTCCCCCTCAGCCAGCCTCCCCCCCGTCCCCCACCCCAGGGCTCCAGGTCCCCTCCAGATGTGCCCACACAATCAGCAGTCACCTCTGGGGAGGCTGGGAGGGATGTCCCTCTTTGCTCTCTGCCCTGTCCTTGCCTTGTAAGGAAAGCCATTTGCTCTGCTCTAGGTGGGATGTGGGGCACAGTTGGGGAAGCCAATGAATTCTAATTTACTGAGGTTTGGAAAGAGTTAATGAGACCTAAAGGGAGAAGGAAAGATTGCAGCCCAGAAGGAGGGAGGGAAGGTTAGGACTTGGGACAAAGACATCTTCTAGGTCAAGTGTGCTCAAGAGTCAGAGAAAGAAAACAGGAATGTTTCAATGAAGAAACCTTCTTTAAAAATCTGCATTCCTTCTCAAAGCTTTTTAAAGTCAAATTCTTGCGTTCGCTTCCCCATTGGATAGGACAGCGTCCTAAGAATAGAGCCCCAATGCAGATGGGGCATCTTCCCAGGCATTTCCGGGTGTCTGTCCAATGGGAGCTTTGAGGCAGAGGGACAAATGGAAGCATTTCTTTGGCCTTTTAATCTTCAATTGTCTCAGAAAATGCGTTATTTAATATACAGCCCCACTAGAGCCAAGATTTCAGCCCAGAATTTTTGTCCATTTAGGAAAAGGAATAATTCGCCTCAAGCCAGTTTAATCTGGCGAGGCTCCGTCTGGGCCGCACACCATATTGCCCTCTGGACCCACGCCAGGCACAGCACCACTCTGAGACCTTTTGATGAAATGGGACTGGATGGAGCCTCGGCACGAGCCTTTGTACAAAGCTCCCTGCGGTTCTGTTGTGCAGCCAGACTCCGGAGCTCCTGGACGCAAGTTGCAAATCCCAAATGTCCACGTGCTCCAGGACTACCGGGGGAGGTTGTTTTTAAATGTATAGACACCTGGTCACTCACAGTGGACATTCTGATTGACCTGGGAGAAAGCTCCAGAAATCTCAGTGTTTAGCAAATACATGTATGCCGACTCTGATGGGGTTCTGGGACAGCCCTCAGGGAGACACTAGGAAACAGAGAGAGCTATGTCCCCATGTGAGCAGCCAGGAGGGGTCTCCTGGAGGTCCCGCAGCTACGAAGGCTCCTTGCAACCCACGTGCCAGGGCCTGCCTTCTCTGCCTCAGGAGACCGCCTCTTCCCTCCCTGAAGAGACCAGACAGATCCTCACCTGGACAGGCTCTGGGATAGGCTCTGTGGCAGCGACATAAATGGTGGTGCAGGGGTCCTGAGGTGGCAGGGGGTCAGGTTTCTTCTGAATGGACTATGAGAGAAGCAAAGAAAGCAGAAGTCAGAGGAGCAGTGGTTTCTACCAGATTCGCCCCATGGAGAAGCCCGAGATCCAGAGGCTTTGAGCTAGAAAGTCCCCCAGAGCCCATTGGTCCAATCTCCTTCCCGGGTGGAAAGGTTCCTCCAGATGCCCTGGAATTCAATTCTCGGGACTTTTCTTGGACTCCCCAGGTGACACTGCAGAGCTCACAGCCTGGTGAGACAGCCCGCGTCACCATGAGCCCTTCCCAGGTGTTTAAGTCTTCCTCATGGTGAACCGCTCCACTCTGGCTCTCACCAGGGAAGCTGAAGGGAACAGGAGCTTCATAGTATCCGTCTGGCTCTGTCACCTGCAGCACGCGGAGCTCATCCCTGCCCACACCGCTGCTCCCTCTCTTCCTTACTCCAGCATGGCTTCCCGATCCTTCTCTTTCCTGCCCGAGTACTGAACTTAATAACAAGCACACACGTCCAGAGGTGCCAGTTTACAACGTTTTCCGCAGACGCCACATTGGTCTCATACCCACTCTGTTAAATCTCGTGGTGACATGTCACCGATGGAGAAGCTAAGGCTCAGAAAGACGTAATACTTTCCCATGTGCACAGGCAAGAAGGATCAAAGCCAGGAGTCCCACCGACTTAGAGGCATAAGGGAGAAGTTAAGAAGTTTGGGAGAGGATGGGTGCGCCTGGGTAGCTTAGTTGGTTGAGCACCCCACATCAGCGCAGGTCATGATGGTGCAGTTTGTATGTTCGAGCCCCATGTCGGGCTTGCTGCTGGCAGTGCAGAGCCCACTTCAGACCTTCTTCTTCTTCTTTAATTTTAATGTTTACTCAGTTTTGAGAGACAGAGGGAGGAGGGGGGAGGGGCAGAGAGAGAGGGAGACACAGAATCCGAAGCAGGCTCCGGGCTCTGAGCTGTCAGCACAGAGCCCGATGCGGGGCTCAGACTCATGAACCGTGAGATTGTGACCTGAACTGAAGTCAGCCACTTAACTGACTGAGCCACCCAGGTGTCCCCAGATCTTTTGTTCCCCTCTCTCTCTGTCCCTCCCCCACTCACAGTCTCACTCTCAAAGACAAATAAAACATTTAAACATTGAAAAAACAAGAAGTTTGGGAAAACTTCCCACTTTGACACAACATGGTTATTAGCACATTGCTAGATTTCCCTTCAGGATTTTAACCTGGATTTAGGGAATTATTTTAAACATAGTTGTAATGACTTCATGCATTTTGGCGTCTTGGCATCTTCAGTTAGGGCATGAGTCCAGGGAGCATGACCTACAAGAACCCCCAGGGGCGTTATGCTCACGCAGTTTTTGTGAGCAGTGTCCCCTGAGCTGTGTAAGGTAGCCGCCCTGGCAGGACCGAGAGGGTTCCCCAGCAGGCAGCGGGCGTGGTTACGTACGTGTCCCCGGTACCCTCATCTTTACCATGGGAACATATCACCATTGCAAATACGAACAAGGCAAATGTTAATATTTCACCATTGTCCACATAATATGTCTTTATATGATGTCACATAGGCATTGCAAATATGGACAAAGAAAATTGTAAAAATGTAGGGAAGTGTGAATACGTATTGATGTGTAACAATTATATCTCCTATGTTTAAAACATACATGAAATTAAAATAATGGCCAAGAGGCGCCTGGGTGGCTCCACTGGTCAAGCATCTGACTCTTGTTTTTGGCTCAGGTCATGGTCTCATGGTTTTGTGGGTTCAAACCCTGCACTGGGCTTGGTGTTGATAGCATGGAGCCTGCTTGGGATTCTTCCTCTCTCCCCCCTTCTCTCTGCCCCTCCCCTACTCATGCTGTCTCTGTCTCTCTCAAAATAAATAAACTTAAAAAAATAATAATGACCAAAAAAGGCACATAAATCAGAAGGGGAAGTTCAAATGAAGATGAAGTCTTGCCCAGGAAGAGAATAAATATTAGACTTTGGTGAGTCAAGAATGTATTTTATAATTTCTAGGGTAGCAACTAAAAAATAAAAAAAAAATTGCTTAATTATTAAAAAGGAAGGGAATGGGATAATAAAAATATAATTTAAAAGAATCCTTCCTCAAAGGAACTCCTGGCTCAGATCGCTTCACTCGTGAGTCCTGCCAAATATTTAAGGGGGAAAATAACATTGATTGTGCCCAGCAGAAAGACACCATCTAGTGGATTGAACTGTGACCCCCCCCCGACCCCACCAAAAAAGTAGGTCCATTCAGAATCTCTAAATGTGACCCCTTATAGGGTCTTTGCAGATGTAATGAAGGGAAGGATTTCAAACTCAGGTCAAGCTGGATTAGGGTGGTCCTAAATCCAGTGAGGAGCGTTCTTTGAAGAGACAAGAAAAGAGAAGACACAGAGACACAGAGAGACGAGATGTATGAGGAGATTGAAGTCTGTAGCTACAAGCTAACCAATGCCAAAGAGTGCCCAGAGTCACCAGATGCTGGAAGAGGTAACGCAACATTTTCAGAGGGTGAATGGCCCTGCTGGCACCTTCAACTTGGACTTCTGGCCTCCACGACTGTTAGAGAATAACTTGTTGTGCTTTGAGCCTCCGAGGCTGTAGACATTTCGTACAGGGGCACTACAAAACTAACATGCAGCTCCCACTCATAATCTTGGTATCGAAACCTCACCAGGCAATTACAAGAAAGGAAAATTGCAGGCCAGTTCCACTCAGAAACCTAAACAGGACAACAACAACACCCTCCTAAGAAAATACTAACAAAATAAAACCCAGAAATATTTTAAAAGGACCAGACTACATTGCTTATATTTCAGGAATGCAAAAGTGGTATAGTCTTTGCAGATCAGTGTGGCTCGGCAGATAAACAGAGCGACCCTACAACCCAGCAATTGGACTACGAGGTATTTATCCAAAGGATTCAAATATACCGACTTGACGGAACACATGCCCCCCAATGTTTATAGCACTGCTATATAAACAACCAAATTACAGAAAGAGCCCAAATGTCCATCAACTGATGAGTGAATAAAGAAAATGTGGTATATATACATACAATGGAATACTACCCGGCAATCAAAAAGAATGAAATCTTGTCATTTGCAACAACATGGATGAAACTAGAATGTTTTATGCTAAGTGAAATAAGTCAGAGAAATTTGTCATATGTGGAATTTAAGAAACAAAACAGATGAACATGGGGAAGGGAAGGAAAAATAAGATAAAAACAGAGAGGGAGGCAAACCATAAGAGACTTTTAAATACAGAGAACAAACTGAGAACTGCTGGTGGGATGTTGGGGAGGGGGGTAGGTTAGACGGGTGAAAGGCATTTAGGAGGCCACTTGTTGGGATGAGCACTGGGTGTTGTATGTAAGTGACAAATCACTAAATTCTACCTGAAATTATTATTACATTATATGTTAACTAACTGGATTTAAATAAAAATTTAAAAATAAAATAATTAGGTGGTTAAAATTTTTTTAAAATTCCTAAGATCATGTCAATTGATGCAGAATGTTGATAAAATTCAACATTGATTCCTTAGCAAACCAATAGAAGAGAATATTCTCAATTAGATAGAATGGCAGTTTTAAGAACCTTCAGCAAAAACAATATTTAATGGTCAGATATTGAAAGTTTCCCTTTGAGTTTGGGACCATCCAAGGACGCTTCTATTAACGCTTCCCTTCAACAGCGGGCAAGGCATCTCAGCCGGCAAAACAAGAAGGAAGAGAAGTTATGTGATTTGAAAATGAAATAAACTGTATTTTTTTTTTACAGATGATATAGTTATGTATAAAGAAAACTCAAGTCATCTAGAGATAAGTGACTAGGATTTTAAAATATAAAAATTAATTGTATTTCTATGTGCCAAAAAAACAAAAACTAAAGATTTTTTAAAGATAACATTGATAATAGTATTTCAAATATCAAATGTTCAAATGCTAAGTATAAATTATGATGGATAAGTCATCTTATAAAAACTATAAAACTTTATTTAGAGAAATTAAAGATTGACATAATGGAAAGGATAGATTATTTTGTGACTAGAAAGAATTAATACTGTAAACATGGTCAGTGGAGTTCTGATGAAAATTCCAGCAGGATTTTTAGGTAGAACTTGACAAACTGAATTTAAAATATATATGAAAATGCCAAGGACTGAAAATGGCCAAGAACCTCTTGAAGATCAAGAACAAAGGAGAAGACATTTTATCAGATATCAGACTTCAAAAGAATCTGTAATAACGGGTCTGTAAAGACAGTGTGGTCCAGGCAGAAGCATAAGTGAACAGGCCAAAGGAGCAGAATAGAGAATAAAAAAAAATTGATCCTCACATATGTGGAGCCTTGATTTGTGATGATGGTGGCATTGGGGGGGGGTGGGGCGGAGGGGGAAGGGCACTCTTTCCAATACATGGTCGATAGGATCTCCATTTGGAGGAAAACAAACACTGACCCTTTTCACATCATACTCCAAAACTCATTTTCAGGTATATAACAGATATAATGTGAAAGATAAGCCAGACGGTCTTTAGAACAACGGAGAATATCTTCATTACCCAGGATAGAGAAAGATTTCTTCAACAGGACACAAAACTTCATCTATGGAGGGAGACTACTGAAATGTTCTACACTAAAGTTAAGAACTTTTCTTTACTGGAAGATTCACTGAGAAATTGCAAAGGCAAGCCACAGAATGGGTGAAGGTATCTGCTAACATGTAACTGCCAAAAAGCTAAAAATCTTTAAAGAACTTATACTGACCCATTCTAAAAAGCCTGAAGTTCAAAGAAAAATGGGTAAGAGATTTAACAGGTACTTTAAGAAAGAGGATATTAATATGGCCAAGAAACATAAGAAGTGTTGTTCAACCTCCTTAATAATTAGAGGAATTTAAAATAAAGCTATAAAAAGACACATCCAATGACCAAAATTGAAAAGGCCAGGGACGCCTGGGTGCCTCAGCCAGTTAAGCATCTGACTTTGGCTCAGGTCACGATCTCACAGATTATGAGTTTGAGCCCCGCATTGGGTTCTGTGCTGATAGCACAGAGCCTGGACCATGCTTCAGATTCTGTGTCTCCCTTTCTCAAAAAATGAATAAACATTAAAAAAAATTTTTGAAGGCCGATAACACCCAGTTTTAGTTAGAATGCATAGCTGCCCTTAAAATAAATTGCCCTTACTTTGAAAAACAGTTTGGCATTATGTAGCCAATTTGAGGATATGCATCCTCTATGATTTAGTGATTCTACTTCTAGGTACATACCAAACAAAAATATCTGCACGTATCTACCAAGAGACACACATAAATGTTCATAGTTGGAATTTTTATAATAGTTTCAAACTGGAAATAACCCAAATGTCCATCAATAGTCAATTAGATAAAAAAAAACTCTAGTATGTTCATACGCTGATATTCTATAAGGCAATGAAAATAAATGTATCATATCAAGCACAAAGACATATGAATCTCATGAAACTAATATTGAGCCAAACAAAAACAAAAACAGCCCCAAGAGGAAAAATACTGCAGGACTCCATTTTTATAAAGTTAAAGGGAGAGAGAGAGAGAGAGCGCTAAAGTATATTTTTAGAAGTCAGGATAGTGATCTATTTTCTAGGAGAGAGAGACAAGAGACCAGGGTGTGGGCACTAGGAGGTCTTGTGGGGGTTGCTGGCCAAGGTATGTTCCTTGATCTGGGGGTAGTTATATGGTATTAGAGCATTCGATACCAAAAGATATAATTTCTCCTCAAATGGATCTGTAGAGCCAATGCAATCTTAACAGGTTTTTTTCCCTCTTTCATGATCCTTGAGAAGCTGATTCTGAAATACATGTGTTAAGTACAAAGAGACAAAACTAGTAAAAAAAAAATTGTTGGAGGAAAGCAAGGTGGGAAGATTTGCTTTACTAGATATCACGATGGGGTAGTTCACTGAGCTGACAATGACACTTTGTGCACTTCTGGTATATGTGTCACACTTGACAGTAAGAAGATGGATGCTAGCAGCATCAAAGGGAATGGATGGGGAAGGCTAAAGTTGAATCTGGCTGTCTACGTGTGTAAGTGCAAAGGCAGAAGTTGCTCTTGGGACTCTCCTAGATATATATTTTTTCATTTTATTTACTTATTTGGAGAAAAAGAGAGAGCAAGCAGGGGAGGGGCAGAGAGAGAGGGAGAGAGAAAATCCTAAGCAGTCTCTGCGCTGTCAGCACAGAGCCCCGTGTGGGGCTCAAAGCCACAAACCATGAGATCATGACTTGTGCAAAAACCAAAAGTCAGAAGTTTAACCAACTGAGCCACCCAGGTGCCCCGGGACTCTACTACTTTCAATGTTTTAATGTTATTTATTTATTTTTGAGAGAGACAGAAAGAGAGAGAACAAGTGGGGGAGGGGCAGAGAGACAGGGACACACAGAATCCGAAGCAGGCTCCAGGCTCTGAGCTGTCAGCACAGAGCCCGACGCGGGGCTCGAACTCATGAACAATAAGATCATGACCTGAGCCAAAGTAGGACGCTCAACTGAATGACCATCCAGGTGCCCCAGCTTTCTTATTTTTAAATGGAGCTTGGCGGTCATGGGTAGTGATAGCCTACGTATTAAACCCTCCAGGTCACTAGGGGGCAGTAGAAATAAGAGCTTTGTCCAAGAGTCCATCCCTGGTTATCAGAAATGCCTTGTTATCTGATGCAATTTTCCAAGGTGCCAATCAAAGCTGTCTTCACCTTCATGTCCTTTATTCCAGAATTTACTTCCTATGAATGACCACATTCTGCCCTGTACATCACCTAGAATTGCCTTCATATCTGAAAAACTAGAATATCTTCCTATCTAATCATATTCCATTAGCGTCCCTCTAACTTCTAACATATCTGCATCTTGACTTCATCACGACTAGTTTTACATTCTTCTCTCTGGCTCAGTCCAACAACCTTCCTTCAGGTTTTGTCTTCTTTCATCTGTAGCCTACATATCACTCTGTCTCTCCAGCCAGAATCCTCAGATCCTCCTTCCTGGTCTCTATCGTGCTTTTCAAACTCCTACACTTGCATCAGACCAACACATCATACTGCAGCCTCTCTAAGCCTTCCCTCTATCCTCAGGCCTGCACCCCTATCCCTTGAGAAGGGAGAGTTAGGTACCAGGAACCCACAGACACCTGGAACACCACAGCTGGAGGAGCTGGGTCTCTTGCTTCCTCATTTTTCTTCTATGAAGACACAGATGACCAGATAACCCAGTGTTTTCATATTTCAAATAATAAATAGCCCCATCTGACATTGAAGTTTAATGCCTTCTTGGAGAGCACTCCTTCTTGACTTCTGCTTCCCTAATTTCCTCTGCTCCAGAACCCATGGAGAACCATGGATGTCAGACGAGCAAGACGGACTGGCCAGGAATCCCACTTAAACATGGCAGGTCCTCCCCGGACAAAGAAAGCATAGAACTTACACCTGATTGCTGGACTTGGGCATAGATGGTAAGACTTTTTGCTTCTGTTGTTGGCTGGTAATGATTTGCTTTACCTGGGGGAAAAGAAATCACAGTGGTTATCTCTCTCTGGCCCGCCCAGAGGACTGTGCTCAGACCTATGTGATCTTTATCCCCACCGCATACACCGCTTTCCCACGAGTACCAAAGGAACAAACACCAAGTCCCCAACCCCCCCCCCCCCGCCGTATATGTGTCACATGACATGAAGTCAGTTACTTGATCTCTCTGTTTCTATTTCTCTATCTAAATGGGACTGAAGTATCTGCTGTTGTGATGGTCACATGAGATGTCTGTAAAGCATTTAGGACAGTGCCTGGGACATAGAAAATTCCCAGTACGTGTTACATGGAGTTGGAATGCCATTGAATTATACGAATCTCTATTGTTTAACGTGCATATCTGGTCTCCTCCCAGGATTCTAAGTGCTTCAAGGACAGGACTTATGACCCTTTCATACTCTCCCACTTGTAGCACGGCCCTTTGCTCAGCTTTCTCAACCCTGTTTCTGGGGCACTTTGTGCATGTGTAGGAGAAGGGGGTACAAGACAGATGATCCCCAGGACTGATTGGAAAATAAAGCCACAGTGTCATTCCAACCCCAGCACCTGGAAACTTAGCTCAGAGCCTAGGGTCTCTGGGATTTAATTCACTGCAAAACACTTTCATGTTTGACTGGTTTTTTAATTTCGTCTTTTTAAATTGTAAAAATAATTCATTCTCATTACAAAAATTAAAATTGTATAAGGTCTAAAGTATGTCTCCCCCCCCACCCCAAGCAAGGCAATTTCATTCCCAGAAACAATCCCTTTTAAGTTTGACATATATCCTTTCAGACCTGCCCTGTGCAGTTCCAGGAATGTCACATCCCTACAGTCTGAGGTGGTAGCCGCAAGCCACTAGTGGCTACTGGGTACTGAGTACTGAGTACTAGTTAGAGCTAGTGCAACTGAAGAACTGAATTTTAAATTTTATTTAATTCCAATTAATTTAAATTTAAACAGCCACATGTGGCTGGTGACTATCATATTAGTGCAATTCTGGACACTTCCTATACAGATGTTTTTTAATGCAATGGGGTTGCATTCTATACCTCCTTCTCTGTAACCTTTTCACTCACCACTGGCTGTGGACGTATTCCATGCGAGGGCAGTAGACCTAGCTCATTCTTTCTAATGTTTCCTGGTATTCTTTATGCGCTTCATGCATTGGTGAGAAGGATGGAGTGAAAGTACCAGAATAAAGCATGGAGGCTAATGTGGGGACTCCGGCAAAGTCCAGGCAGAAGCAACGGCAGCTTGGCTCAGAGGAAATAACACAGAGTCTATAGGCTGGACTTACTTTAGCACCAGTTTATCCTCTTAAAAACCTAGGAGCTGGTCTCTGAGGGAACAGCACCAAGGAGAGGCTTTTATTTGGAAGGGGAAGGCTGAGGATGTATGTATGCGGTGGAGGTGCTAGAACGTGCTCTGGGAGAATATGATCCTTGGGGCGGAAAGGGAAACTCAAAGCTTTCAAAGAATGTCTGTGCGTGATGCGCCTGCGTGCGGGGGGGCATGGAGCGCCTCCTGGATCCGGCTTTACTTTTTTGGCCAGGATTGATACTGGCTGCCGAGTGTCCATGTACGCATGTGCGTGTGCGTGTATGCGCATGTGTAGAATGCAGGTGCTAGCCGAGGTGACAGAGCGGGTGCAGGGCAGGTCTGCTAAGAGTGTTTGCAAAGTTGGTCGCGCCCGCCCTGCGCTGTCCTCAGTCTGTAGGGGAACAAACAGTGGAAAACAGACACCAGTCTTGAGAGACTTCGACTTTCAGGTCAGCTTCAGGCTGGAACTTATGATTGTGGGGACAGCCCTGAACGCTCAGATGGAAGAAGGAAGGCTGAATGCTGCTTCCTAGAAAAATCCTGGCTCAGGATCGTTTGGTCGCGTATTTTCCTTCCTAGCTCCAGAGCTGGTTTTCGGTCAGCTCAACTCAGCACAGTCAGTGAGGCCCTAGAAACGAAAATGTTTATAGTGGCCTTGGAATTAGGGTAGCTGCATCCTAGGCCTCGCTAGCTGAGTGGCATTGGACAAAACTTGTCATCCAGTTGGGTCTCTTCTCTTACCATAATTGCTGGTCATAGGATTTAAGCATTGCTGTTTTAATTTGGTCCATTAAGAGATTTGTCCATGTGTGTATGTGTCTGTTCATCTCTCACGCATCTGTCCATGACCCACCATCTATCCATGGACACCCTGTATTCGGTGTTTGGGTGTATGGACTCATGGGTCCCCACAACACCATGTACCTTACATAATTTCACCCCCGTTTTGCCGGGGAGACCTCATTTGTTCACTTACACAGCCCATCAGTGGCAAAGTCTGCATGTGACTGTAAGTTTGTCCAATGCCAGACCCCATACTTTAAAGCAGTGTATTCTGGAGATGAAATTTCTAGGGAGACCCTTTGAAAATTTTCAGGGTCAGGCAGGTTTTTTTCCCACAGGTTTTGAGGTAAGATTTTCATGTTCTTGCCTTATAAGGATACATGGTGGCTGGAGATGAAGATGGATGTGTGTGTTGGGGAAGGTTTTAGGGACTCCTGGGGAGATGGGGGCATCCCTCCCTTCAGAGCACAGCCACACGATGGGCAGAATGTGGCTGAGGAAAAGAAGGTGGGTTAGGATGCCAGCACCTGCTCTGGAGTGGTTAGCATGGCTGTGGTAATCTCAGGGTTTTTAATTCTGGTATCGCACGGTTTCCTCATTATCCAAACCAAATGTGGGTGCCCTGCCCCATCCCTTTAGGCTCTCATCATGGTTTCTGTCTGAATCACCCCACCCCACCCCCTCCCCAGCTAACTCTTAGATGGAGGAAATGAGACAGAAGTAGGTGGCTGGGCTGTGATCTTGACTTTCTTCATACAAGCAAGCCCAGCTCAGAATGCTGTGGTAAGGACTTTTTCGAGAAGGTTACACATGACTGATGTTCTTGTGGATAAGATCAGCCATCCGCTTGGTGGCGTGAAGATCAAGACCTGTCCTCCCCACGGGAAGGCCAGCCCGGCGACCTGGACCTGTGAGACTGTGGTGCGGACGGATGAGGAGAATGGGGTCAAGCATATTGCTCTGTGACGTGGAATTAAGGGACAGCTTGGAAGGGAAGCCAAGAGACACTACCTCTATGTACTTAACCTGCAAGGAAATAATTGGGCCTTCACCCTGGGTGACCTTCCATATTATTTGGTTTGGCCTTAAGCAACTTCACAAATGGTACAGTTTCCCAAGGTGAGTCAAAATTTGTGCAAAAATCTTAGTAAAGAGCTTTCCCTCTGCTGCCTTCCAAAAGACCTTCTCAAGGGCATGTAGCCTGGTGGTTGGGAGTCAGTTTTGGCCTCTCATTACCAGGCTGGGTGAACTCACATGAGCCACATAGCCTCTCTCCACGTCTGTTATCCCACTGCTAAATCATGTATAAACAACTAGCTTACTATTTGCAGAGGGATATTGCAAGAATAAAAAGAAATTATAGAAAGGTTTCAACCCTTGATGAAAGCGTCTTACTATAGCGTCCTTTTATTAATCAGTAATTCTAACGCTCCTTGAATGGGATGCAGGAGCTCCCTGGAATCTGTCTGGTGAACATTGTTACGCCTCTCGTCTGGACCCCATCAGCACCCTGTATATACGTCTACTGCAGTGCGAGGCATACAGAACGAGAATGGTCTGTGTAAGGCCTCTCATGTTAGACACCTGTGGCTCATCCCTCTTTTCTTCCATAGCTTAATGTAGGGGACCAAGACATGTCGAATTACGGGGCGCCTGGGAGGCTCAGTCACTGAAGCGTCCGACTCTTGATTTCAGCTCAGGTCATGATACCAAGGTCATGGGATCAGGCCCAAAATTGGGCTCTGTGCTGACAGCACTGAGCTGCTTGGGATTCTCTCTCTTTCTCTCTCTCTCTCTCTCTCTCTCCCTCTCTATCTGCCCCTCCCCCTCCTCTCTGTCTCTCACTCTCTCTTTCAAAATAAATAAATAAACATTCTTTTTTTTAAAAGACATGTTGAATTAGACTGAACTGAGCCAGGTCCCAGGATATGTGTATTTAATTATTACAAAGGTGCTTTGTGGAGAAAAGCCAAGTGGTGCAAGCAGACCTTTGCTCGCGGGGAGCAGTCCCTGCTCACCACAGAATCTGATATGCGTCTCTTCATTGTCAGACACCCACCTCTTCTTCTCAACAGCAGCACAATCACTTGGAGAGTCAAGATGACACCAATGATGGCCCCTAAGGAGAGCCCGACATACAGTCCCCATGGTCTTAGTTCTGAAAAAAAAATCAAAGGGCAGTCTCAACAGTACTGTGAGTTGAAAAACATCCTTCGCGGATGTGGGGAGACCAAGTCTCGTGTTCTCTTTCTACATTTTCAGGGGAGATATCCATTCTGATGGTGTCAGATAGCGGCTTCATATCGACAAAGGCTTGTCTTATCTTCATTTCTCTCACTCTACTCCACTTTCCTAATTTCCAGAAAGATTTTTCTATTCAGATGCCTGATGGGTGCCTCGATGATCACATGTCTCAAATCAGACTCACCTTTGTCCCAAGTCAACCCCTCTGCCCATTTCCCTGGCGTTAAATCACTGATGTGTCCTGCATCCATTTTGGTAAAAAGAGCACGTGGGTACCACCTGCTGTCCCCACACCCCCACACCGTTCTCGTGAGACGCTGAGAGGAAGAACAACCAACTTGTGTCTTTTAAAAATAAACACAACGGCGCTATTATTGTTCTTACATGCAAATGACTGTATTAAGGCCGCTGGACCCGAACCAAAGGAAAAGCATGTATGTTTTCCTCTCAGGGATCCTCATGCTTCATGTGAGTCCTTAAGTGGCAATCGGCTGGCTCAGAGTCACAGAGCCACTATTTTCTTTTTCTTTCTCTCCTTTACCCACTTCACCAAATCCTTCTGAGTCAGGAGCAGTATCTTGGAAAAGAGTGAATGAGACCTAAAGTGCCAGCAGAAAAGGCATTTAGCTTACTGATGTCATAACCGGCGATGGGCAGAGGGACTGACTTGGGACAAAGGTGAGCCTGATTTGAGGCTTTATTTTTAGTGCGTGTACATTAATGAACTTAATACTCAGAGCAGCCCTGTGAGGGACTCTTCCCATTACCCCCATGTTGTGTGCAAGGAAGCAGGCATGGAGACCCTCAAAATACGAGAGCTTGGTCTAGGGGTACAAATGTGGCTGAGCAGTGAAGACAGATTTCTTAAAGACTCACAGAGGATTAAGGGCTTGGGGTGAATTACCCAGAGTCATGAACAGTGGGGTCACCCTGAAGCACCAGGATTTTAAGTAAAGTAATAGTATTAAGGCTCTAAATACAGTTGACCCTTGAATAGCCCAGAGCGTTAGGAGTACTGACCTCCTGACACAGCTGAAAACCCACGTGTAACTTTTGATTCCCCAAAAACCTGTTAATAACCTACAGTTAATCATAAACCTTCCTGATAACATAAATAATTGATTAACATATATTTTTATGTTATATATATTAGATACAGTACTCTTACAGTAAAGTAAGCTAAAGAAAATGTTAAGAAAACTGTAAGGAAGAGAAGATCCATTTCTAGTACTGTACTGTATTTAAAAAAATCTGCATAGAAGTGGATCTGCCCAGTTCAAACCCATGTGTTGAAGGGTCAGCTCTAGTAGAGCTGGGGTTAGCATTAACGCTTCAGGGTAGTTTATAAGGATGATTGTAGAATCAGCCTGCTTGTTGTTGAACTTGAGGTGGATTTTGGGTGGAGAAGTTGAAATGAAAGAACAGGTGGATTATAGAGGAGCAGGGTCCCTGCAGACACAACTCACAGAGTTGACCTATGACATTCACAGAGTGAGCCAGGGAATTGATAAAAGGCATCCACCAAGATCCAAGTGGGCCTTCGGCCTGATGGATCACCAGAGATTGCCTTCTGGGTTTCAAAAGATTCTTGTTTTTTCTTCGTGGGCCTTTCATACACCAAGGCATCCCAAGGAATCTCACTCAACTGGCGTTGTAAGCATCTTGATTATTAATCGTCTTCCCCAGATTGAAGATGCTTTAACCCGGCCAGTTACCAACTCTAGCAGACAGTCCTGTCATATAACGTGATCAAAATGCCAGGGTGCAAACAGAGAGTCGCTCTAAGACTCTTGGATTAATATAAAACCAAAGATTTGAGCATTTAGACACCATTGTGGTTGGAACTTCCTGTAAGCGCCCCCCGCTGAACTACTTGTGGTCACTGAGAACCCTCTTGGCAGGTGGGGCGTGTGCCTGTGGGTGCATGTGTGTCTGAGACAGCACAAAAGAGAATGATCAGAATGATTACTCAGGGCTTATGTTGCCAACACCAGGGATCCACGGAGAAGTGTCCCGAATCCTAAGCTAAGAAGCAGAGACAGCAGCCGAGCACCGCCACGTTCCGTGAGTCCATGGAGCTGACCCAGCAAATTGTGATAGCAGGTCTGACTCTTCTGAGACCATTTCTCTCTCTTCTTCCCTCATGTATGTTGGGGACCTTCTAAAACAACAATTAATTTAAGAACAAGTGACTGGGCCAGAGCACGTGACAGCACTGGCTTTGTGTCTTCTCCAGGGAGTCATGAGGATGGAAGCCATCTGCTATCCTCGTCCTAGGACATAACCAGCCAGCCTCTGCCCATCCAGCCAGATCTGAGAGGCAGGCTGGCCCTCGTCCTAAGAGAGATTTCACAAGGCCTGATTCTTCTCCTAGTCTTTGGATACAAAGTAATGTGAATCTATTCGAGGACTTAAGTGACAGGTCCATAGACATTTGTAATATTAAAGGACCTGTAGCATCATCTCACCCAACTCACTAACTTTATGCGGAGGGAACTGAGACTCAGACAGGCGCGCCGAGTCACAGAGAAGTCGATGGCAGAGCTGGGCAAGGTGAGAACTGGGGACCTCACAGTCTTGTGTTTTCACCTGTGATGACGGGGCCCCCCCTGGGAAAGCCCTGGGAGGTGCCCATGCCCTCAACATCCTTTCTCCAACACCTGCCCAGTCTCGTGCCCTGTGCTGTGCCTCCGCCCCTTCCTCCCACTGCACCTTCCGCTGCCTGCCAGGCCTGCGCAGTGTTGACACCCAGGCCAATCCCACCTCCTCTGTGTCTGTTTTCCTGACCTCTTCCAGTTCCCACTGTTCCCTGCCCTCGGACTCTGCAGCACCTTGGTTTACGTCATATGCCTTAGAACCTGAGTTGTGACATTATCTCTGCTGTGCAGACCGTTTTCAGTGAGGTCATTTGGAACCAGAGAGGTAGATTCAAATTCTGGACTACCACTTGATAGCTCTGTGACCTCAGATAGGCTTCTCATAACTTCTGGGGCCTCAGTCTCCTGGACTGCAAAGTGAGCATGACAATATCCAGTTCACACAGTTGTTCTGCTGAGCCAAGGAAACAATTGTAGAAGGTGCCCAGAGCACAGCACAAGGCTCACACGCGCCAGCTCCTTCCTCCAACCTCCGCTCCCCACCAGCTGCTAGCCTCTCAGAGGCCAGATGCCACCTCTTTCCCTCTTTTGCTGCTATCTTAGGACATGGCGCACAGTACGTCCTCGGTAAGTTCCTTCTGGTTGATTGGAAGGACAAGAAGACAGTTTTGATCTCACATTCAGAGGAGTCCCTTCGCTGGCCACCGGCACTCCAGCCGCATCCTGTCGTTGGCTTATGACTTTGTTTCCCTCCCTGTCTAGCAGGTCCAAGTGTCCTTGTTTGGTACTATTATCTAGTGGTACGGATGTTTATATGGAAACTAAATGTCAGGAACTCCCTGCCCTTAGCACTTTGGGTCGATATGGATAGAAGGCTGTCAGGCTGCCTGTGATTCCCGCCATGTAAGATAATAACTTCCTTGCAGTCCTCCAAGTCTTTGCTTTGCTCCTCTGGCTCCACTTGCTGTAGTCTGGGCTGTCCTGGGTGCAAGGTTCAAAGCCTTCATCAGTTTACACACACAAACACACACAGCCAAAAACCTACACCAAGATTTTGTGGGTGTGAATCTTCTACTAAAGATCTGAAAGGTCACAGGGAGCAGATTCCATCATGAACCAGGCGGCTTTCTACCATCTGACAGGCTCAGACCTTCTTTTTCTCTTTTTACATCTGCACAAGCCACATCTGTCCCCTTTCTTGCACAGAATCATCTAAACCACAGCTGAATTCTTCGGGGGAAGGTGTCACCGTCTGCTGGCTAACATTTAAACTAAGGTTCTATATTCTAAACAAACTTTGCTCCTTTCCAAAGAAGAATTTAGTAGAAGTTTCTTAATATGTTATATTATTTTTCTACCTAGTAAGCTAGAGAAGTCCCACCTAGATTGTAAATCCTTGAAGGCAGACCCTGTGCTTGAAGCTTTATTTGCATCCCCACGACCCACCACCTGTTACAATGTAAGGGGGGCACTTAATGACCACAAGATAAAGGAAGATAAATTAAATTAGAAGCCACAGAAAGAAGGCATTCCTGTATCCTTTGGTTAAGAATTATCAGAATGCTAAATGTAAGAAGGCCTCAGAAAGAATGCAGGGTCACTTTTTTTTTGTTTTTGTTTTTTTGGATACTATTTTATTTTTTTTATAATAGTTTATTCTCAAATTGGTTTCCATATAACACCCAGTGCTTCTCCCCACAAGTGCCCCCCTCCATGACCATCACCCCCTCCCTCCCTCCCCCTCCCCTTTCAGTCCATGGTT